>MIQA02016645.1:0-93679 GCA_001887855.2 Sclerospora graminicola
CAAAATGAAAAGTAAATATATTTTAATGGTCCTTAGTTCGCAAACCTATTGCTACTTCTAAGCCAATCACTCTTATGGAACCTCAAAGAACACTTAAGAAGCTTCTGACGTCATCTAATGACGTCATTAGGATGACGTCATAACTGGTATCAAACCGGTCCCTTACTGGTATACTATGCTGGGCGTATTTAATATGCGGCGCTATATCAACATGTTCTAATACTGTATTGCACTAAGCTTCATAGTGTAAATGAAAATTAAAATACGGAAATCCCCCCATTTTTCTTGTGCATTATTAAACAAATTCTTGCAAAACGAAAGATTTCACTGGGTACGTGTCAATTAGAAAGTGCCTGCTGTAATCATTGACTTTTTTAGCAAGAATGGTAGAGCAACATCACTGAGATTGCTTAGCAAGAATAATAGAGCATGAACGGAGAAGGAGCATCAAAAAGATAATATTGACTAGCAACACTTTCTTTATTAGTACTGTAGTACTCACATAGTGATAATATTACTGCACTTACAGAATTAACGTTATGAACATTTTTCCAACGTGGTGGTTGAGTATCTAAGTTATATAGCACAATAAATGTGGTTGTTAATACACCTCACAACCCACGACCTAGATACGTCAACATCCACATTCTAATTCAGTCCTCTGGTCTGGACTTAAAAGAAAAATATTATTGAAGTGTATTGTACTACTGAAACGCAAAACCCACGCGTTTTATGCACGAAACGATTAGTGTGGCTTATACTAACTTCGCAGCGACATTATTAGCGTGGGTGCAGAATTACCGAAGCCCACACTAATTTCGATTTTCCTTTTGGGTGCGAAATTAGTATGGCCCACACCAATGACACTCTGTCTACCGTGGTGATTTATCGGTGGTTATTCGGACTGCATTAGGATACGTCGGGGTGCATGCACGAGCTATTGTTACGTAAACAACCAATGAATGATTGGAACGGGCGTTTCTCCGTTACTACTCTCTAACCATTCGTTTCTGGTACGTCTACGACAGGTGGCTGGCTAGCCAGCGTCACATGGATTTTAATGTCGTACGAGCTGGCGTCTGGTGAGTCGCACAGCAACATTCGTGATGTAGTAACTCAGACTAATGGTCATCATGCCCTTTTCAGACTCTTGACAGATCTCCAGCAAGACTTTGGCCTGGCCAAGCACCTTTAGACTGAAATGTTTCGTTAGCTTTGCCTTTATGCGCTCTACCGGTCGTACAGTTTTAGCTGTAATGAGCATATGATCCACGTAGAGGCATTAGAGCATACGAGCATCACCCTTTCCTTTAATATGGATGCAGGTATCCACAGTCACATCGGGAACCCAATCTCAACAAGCACACTGTGAATGGTCCCTTCCTCGTTACGCTTCTTACCATAACCCACCTGGTACCAATTTCTTAGTTCATGGGACTATGTCCCAAGTTTCATTACGCAAATGTGCCCGAATCTCATCAGCTTTTGCTGGAAGCCACATGGTCTAGTGACTGCATCGTCAAAGCTCTCCGGTACATCACAAGCCACTGCAGGAAAACTGTGTTCTACACCATCCAAGCATTGTCGTTTTGCAGGAGGCTGCGACACCGATGTATCACAGTTGAATACGACAATGCTCCGTTCATTATCAACGTCATCGATGTCAATCCAGGGATGTCTTCCTTGTCTTGCACTGGCCAGGTAACTAGCACTCGCTCTCGTGTTGCAACTTGAATGAAACACCAACACATTGCTGACTCCACTTAATTACAGCTGTCGATAATCATTTAGATACGTTTGTTGCTGGTTCAATCCACTCAAGCAATTATTCATTAGGTTGAATTTCGTCCTCCACTTTCCATGCGTCTTTCACGGCACCTCCATCATTCTCAGTCATGTTCACGTTCATAAGGATGTTTTTATTACAATTGTGCTCGACATCCATGACGGTGCTTCCTTCCACACAACATGATTACCTTCTGTCGGCGCTTAAGCCTCATCATAGATGCCAGTGATCTCACGCACATCCCAAAGCCAGTGTACGGCTATGCTTGACCTTGTTAGTCTCTAAATCGGCAACCCTGTAAACCTGGCTTTGCTCTGAGAATCCAATCATCATGCAGCGATTGCCTCAAGCTTGCTTCGCTTGTCCTTGTTAATGTACATAGCCCATTAAACCAAACACTTGTAGACGAGCTAGATTTGGACGCGTTCCAAAGCACAATTCACAGAGTGGATTCTTAGGATTCACGCGATGTACCTAACGGTTTACTAGGTAGACTGCAGTGTTAACCGCTTCGGCCCACCATTGGACATCCAAACGCTTAAAATGCATCATACTACAAGCCGTTTCCATTACCTTGCGATTCATTCTCTTTGCCAGTCTATTTTGATGTGGAATTTACGGCCTACTTTACAGATGCACAATACCACCGGCGCGCCAAATCCCATCAAATGTCTTGCTGACATACTCGGTTCCATTATGAGTCCGTACTTTCTTGATCTTGGCACCCGTCTGGATCTCCATCGATGCTTTGGTTCCTCGAAAGCGCTCCGTCACTTCACTTTTACTCTTTACGAAAAAAGCTTGTCGTGTATCTAGTGTAGTCGTCTACATGCACCAGCAGTCAATGGATACTTGAGAGGCCCCATTTGAATGCTATGATCAAGCTTCAACACAGGAGCTGTCTTCACTGTGTCAATGCCCTTTCGAAAGCTTACAGCCGCTAGTTTCCCCTTCATTCATCCTGAACATATAACGTTGCCACCTCCTGTAGCCCTTGCAGCCCGTCAACGGCGTTCTGAGTACCTTTATATCGTCCCCCGGATTTGTGCCCCATACACGAGTGCTAACCCCCCCTCGGTTGGAGCGCTTCGATGCCCGGTGATTCTCAGGCTCAACACTTACATGGTACACTTTTCCATCCTTCTTTGTCTTCAACACAGTATTCTCATCATGCATGAACCAGCGGTACTTGCTACTAAACTTAACGGACACATCACGAGCCGTTATGAGTCGTACCTACATACTGTCTATCCACAGATGGAACATGCAATGTGTTTTGGAGGTTAATGCGGTGGACATTGTAACCGTTGAGGCGAACATTTCCGACACCAATATCGCACCGTTTGCGACCGTGTTGTGAACGAACGGGCTAAGTCAGTGTGAATACGTCATAAATGCTTCCTTAATGGACGCCATGTGCAGTTTGAAAATATAACGATCCTTTTTCCGGCAAATCCGGGAGTTGTTATTCGCCCCCCCCCTTGTACCATAATTAAGGTACAATGTACCGGAGTGTACATTTCGTCTCAATTATATTGTGCTGCTCAATGGCTGAGACAACTTCAACTGACAGGACAACAAGAGCAGATCTACCGTACCAAAGCACCAACTGCCACAAATCCATATCAATCTA
The DNA here is from genome assembly GCA_001887855.2 of Sclerospora graminicola. Lineage (NCBI taxonomy): Eukaryota > Oomycota > Peronosporomycetes > Peronosporales > Peronosporaceae > Sclerospora > Sclerospora graminicola. The sequence continues at coordinate 3,420 of MIQA02016645.1, forward strand.
TGGTTGTGGACTGGATAGAACATGATACGCGCGACGCCGTTCGATGAGACATGTCAAGAATCGCGACTACTTTAACGTCGAAGCGACCGGCACAAAGATCCTTTCAAATAATCTTCGCTAGATTACCGTCTTTTGCATTCCATCGATTCTCACAAACTCATGCATTTGGATGGGCGTTCTCGCGCCAAGTTGTTGGTATGCTGTTTCTTCTGTTAAGAGAATGAGTCGCCGGTCTCAGTCTACATGTTGATGATGAACTCCATTACTTGTGGTGTTCGTCAACTCGTTTAATTAAAGCCTGAGACCAAGACAAAATTTTCGCTATGGGACAACTGCACTCTTTTTCGGCGACACCAACCACACGACGAATCAGCTACAAAGATGCTACGAACTATTCACTTGGCGGTGTCATTTATCATAAGAATTAGGCAATATGTATCTCAAAGTTGTCGCCTTCTCCCCACAAGGTAACTTTAAAAAGTTTACCAGAATGTGCATGTATACCGGCTATTTCAAAGCTGATGAATGAAGTGATTTTGCTGCTGACGGTTGAATACTCTTTGGCTTTTGTTACTACAGGTGTTTTCTTCAGCCAAGACGAAGACGAAGCAGCCAAGAAAAATCCGAAGCGTCGTCCGATTCAGACTTTTTCTCCTCTCTCTTATCTCTTCTTCTGATTCAGTACTGCTGTCTTCCGACTTCGACGACACTGAGGTGGATCCCTTTTGCTGCAGAATTGACTGCTTTGTGCTTCATGTATTACGGTACATTGTACCTGATTTATGGTACAGGCGCGAATATCCTGGAGGGGGTGTGCGAATCCGGCAAATCCTCTCAAGTTGTACATGTATTGTACAGTCACACCTCCCAATGAGAACTCCCCTAACTGGCACAAATTCTGTATCTGAAGCCACAAGATTCAGTACGCTGTATTTTTGTATAGACGAGTGAATTCCTTCTTTTACAGGGTCATTTTATAAGTGGTCACCAATGTTCGATCAATGTTTTCGACTAACTTTAAAAGCACGGTATTATCCGAACATTGGATCCCAAGTGTCTCTAACGCTGCACGAAAACCTTCATAACTTAATTCGCGCTCGTCTTCCGGTCCGGCCCCTTCAAATGCGAAACGAAGGCGGGACGGCGTTACATAAAAGTACTGAACCAGTATATTTAACTCATCATGTCTCTCGATTGTCCTTTTAGAGACACATTGGTAAACTCATATAATTGCCAACTTGACCATCACTTGTATGTTCGAGGTGGATGGATTAAGAAGCGAAGAGGTTTTATACATATTTAACTCGAACTCGGTTGTCTGGAAACTACGACGTGTGCTACTGGAATTTCCACTGGAAGATAAAGCTTGTGGGTTAAAGTAAGTGCTAAATCACTCCATAGAGATGCCTCGTGGGTTGCCAAATTTCGGATCAGTAGAGTTTCTTCATCCACTGGGTAGTAATCCATTCCACGCTTGGTTGACAACCTGACTATTTACAATGGTGCTATCCGGTACTCTAGAAAGCAACCCGTTGGCATAAGAAGCTCTCGGGGCCAGAGCTGTTTTCGTCAAATCCATTCTTTATAGCGAAAATAGTGCTGCAAGGCGACGGCAATGGACATGGACATGGCTTTTCCTCCTCGGTTTCTTCAAACGCGGGGCTCATTTTCAGACTAAACGAGCTACCAATTGCTCGGTTCCATTAAGCAGGAGGTTTTCGCGTAAAAACATGAGAGTACCCCCTACGCAGTTGGATCACCTCTAGCTCGTAGTAGTGATGATCCACTGGGATCCTGGTCAGAAGGTTAATTCAGATGGAACCTATGAAGACGCTCGCGTAAATTTGACGAAAAAGTCAGTTTTCGATGGCCGTGCGACACTATAGCGAAAATGCGCAAACTTTCGATGTTCGATACGCCACAATTTCTCTAAAAGTGGTTATTGTCTCCTTATCATTTTCATCGGAGCCCCGGTCTAATCCAATTAAGTGCATCCGTGTCGCATTAGCTTGCAGAAAGATATACATGTGAGGAAACTTTTTGTCCTCTGGCATAGGAGGAATACAGGGGAAATACGTTGCCGATTAGATCCAGAGACCATTTTTCATCATCGTGCGGATGTTCCTCATCAGAGTAGAAATCAAATGGACGCGAGAACATATGGATAAGATATTAAATCCATCTGCACCTGACGCAGGTGTTGGTAATCATTGCACACCCCAACATGAGGAGACGGCGCCAATATTTACGCTGTGGTGAACTGGGACACGCACTCAAGAACTCATTTAAGATGAAGGAGTTGGGCATGGTCACATTTATTCTTGGTATCGATATGTGGTCACGCAGCTGTCACGTTTCTTAGAAAATCCAGGTCAGCATCATTTGGGATGTCATTCGTGTTTTTCGTTATCTAAAGACAACAAGAAACTACGTAATATTATCTACGACAACAGCGCTAGCGAGGTACAAGCTACAGCATACACTGACCCAGACTGGGGAAGCAACATTGGCATTCGACGCTCAGTGTCAGGGACAATGGTGATGATTGGTGACGCACCAGTCTTGTTCAAGTTCAAGTATCAATACACGGTGGTTTTGAGCTCGGCAGAAGTGGAGTACATGGCGCTTAGCCTGTGTAGGCAGGGTGTTCTTTAGGTGCGTGCGTTGCTTAGGATCTCGGTCTCGAGCAAGTGGGAGCGACGAGGGTCTGGGAAGATAATCAAGGTGCTATCGGACTTTCTAGCAATGTAGGATACAATGCTAGAACCAAACACGTTGTTATATTTGACATCATTTTATTCGGGAGAATGTGGGTCGAGACGTTATTGTGGTCAAATACATCTCTGCGGCAGACCAGTTAGCAGACCTGTTGTATGGATAAAGAGACTGAAGTTTTTGCTTCAAGCAAGTGGCATTAGATATTGCACCACTGAATGCATGTTGGAAGGGTGAATGACGTCACATGACTACGGTAGTCACAGACTGATGTCAACTGAAGTCACAGACTGGCGTACTGGACTGACATCAATAGATGATGTCACAAAGAAGGGTCTAGTAGCGAACTAAGGACCTAAAATATATTCACTTCACAATTTTCCTTCGCCTGCGCACCTTTTAAACGACAAGAATGATTGAGGTGGGCTTTGTGGAGACGAAAAATCAACTAGCATATTTGCTGACGAAGGCGCTAGGGACAAATATATTGTAATATTTACGGGGTATAAGCAACATCAAGTTCCAAGGTCACTGGTGTTTACATTGTACACCTATGTTTAGCAGTAGATTATCACTTGATGATAGTTTGTGTAACGTTTCATATCATATGTCAATACCGTAAAATGCATGTCAAAGGCGGCATGTTTCTACGGTACTACAAACCCTGTCGAAATTGCTGTGGTCGCCTACTCGTAAAAAGTCACCAAAAATAATGTGTAAACTACCCAAATTATGTGTCAAACACTAATCTTTATATGCGTGACGTTGGAATTTGACGTGTATACCAAGTAAATCCACAAGTACAAGCCCTGTCTGACCATTGAATAGCTTAAGTTACCTCCGCGTGTCTCGATATGAGAGGACGCGCAATTGTCTGGCTCAGGATGACTCGAACCTAATTTCGGTTCACTAGGAATTTTCCTGAAGTAAGCTAAGGAAATATAGCTTTTACGATTTGCGTAAAAACTGATGTGTAAAGTTTAATTTGAAGTAGCTCTTAATAGTAGGCTATGAGTGCAGTCGCTTATGACATGCATGGTACCATGTAAGACATGAGAACGAAGGATATTAACATTTATCACTTCGATGTTTACCTAACAGCACCAAATAGAGGTGCAATGCAGGATGCATAGCTAGTACCATCAATTTGGCACACGCCCGGTAGCATGGCAAAGGATTTTTTATTTAGAAAAAGCGTATGTAAGCCGTGTGATAGACTCCTTTCACGGTTGCTTTACAAGCTGTTGATATGTCTACCTACAACGTCCATAGAGACAGGAAAGCTCGGTCATCTCTGTCAAAAATCAGAACCTCGATGTTGAAATCCCTGCCATTTCTCGCATGCGGCGCTTTTCCTCGTTAGCCAAAAAAACCTGATATCGATCCATCATCTCATTTATCCATTTTGTTCCGTGTTGACCACTAAAGATAGTATATCTAGTTTGAGGTTGTGGTCCCAGAACATAACACCACAAAAAAAACTGTCCATCCTCAATTCTGGAGGCTCCCTCCCATCCCCACTTCATCCCATTACCGATTTCCTTCGCTGCATTAAGGACTGAACCACCGACCTTTTCCAGTAATACTAGATACAAGGCGATATCAATGTACTTTTCCACAAATAAGGAAGTCTCACTACGAAGTTTTGCTTGAAATTCGTTTTTAAACAACGAATCCATTATGAATGCGTCAATGTTTTTGGGGGGGCGCGACAACGCAAGTGCTTGAAGTTCGGTCATTTTGAAGTGCAGCTCCGCAAATTTTTTAATGGATTTGTAAGAAAAACCCGGTAAGCTTTGAAGAAAATGCTCAAAGCGAGTCAGGACTTCTTCATTAGTAATCTTGCGTTCTTCGTCTTCTTGCTCAATCGTTGTGTTAGCTCTCATATACCGTTGGACAGAGTCAAACTCGAATGCCTTGGTCCGTTCAGACTCAGCGGAGGCCAAAGCAAGATCGCAACTTGCAAACGATGTAGATGCGATGATCATGAAGAGAAGGAAAGGCTTCATGACTTGGATGTGGAAACGAAGGTTGAAAGTGAGACCTTTGGACTATCGATAGTGACTTGACAATTCAAATTGGAAACTGACGGGCGAGAAGGAGGGTAACAAGTAAATAAATACATTTTCCGTTCCATTAATCACATGGTTTTCGTCTGGACTGCCAATTAAAAAAAGAAATAGATTGCGTAGAATCTTAAAGAATTTCTATATATAATCATACTGATACGGCAATCGAAAATGTATCAAGTGAAAAAGTCCCGGCGACATGTAATATCGCTTACTTCGTCGCCAAATTTTCATTAGATGGTTCAACAATACTTCTAATTTATCATCATCCTCTATTTCGGTTGGGGGATCAGTGTCATTGAAATTTTTATATCACTCAGAATGTTCCATATTGAGGAAAATTACTGAAATTTTCGAAGCCCTGTGCGCGTTATGCAGAAAATTAAAGAAAAATAAAGAGAGGCGGATCAAGTATGCAAGTGTAGTTATTTCGCCCTAGTTCAGTCTGCTTCTTACATTCTACGTAGCTTACTAATCCTTGCGACTTCATTACTCATCCAACAAATGTGGAGACAACACGAGTCACCAATCCATATGGCGTAATCATCCTCTTAGGGAGAGACATAGTACACGCGTAGTTATGGATAATATCCAACACCAAAGAACAATGGGTGGTTTCTGGAGAATTTAAGACAGTGGTTAGTAAGGTATCATATAAAGGTAAACAAGCCGGAGATCGCAAAGACGGAGCTTATTATTACTGGTGGACAATGCTTCGTCTCACGGTCTCTTCCCACGAACTTTTGTCTGGACCCACCTGAACAGCTATCACCTCGAAGTTAGGGCATGATGACCTGTATAAAGTGGAGTATGCAGATCGTTTAGCACTGTTAAAGACGATATTAAAGTGATAGTAGACCATCAGATCAAAGACTGCCACATTGATATATACCTGGTTATTCATCAATTACAGTATTTTAATCATTTGGTGCATAAATCTTATTCGATTAAGTCATATATATACCAAATCTGAAAAGACGTAAAATACCGAGTCAATTTCGATATGACTCAGTCTTTTCGAAATTAGACATATCATCGTCTGTGGCACATTACACTATATATCTAAACTAATTTAGTAGTGTAGCCTTAAAATAGTATACCATAAGTATAGAGTGCCAGTTTTTGATATAGTAGCCGAAGGAAAAGTAGCTAGCCCTTATTTTTAAGCATTGGTAGTTGATAACTTAGCTCGAATCGCTAGACTGCTCGTGTTGTTAACTATTTTAAGAGTCATAGATAATCTCACAGAATCACAAGATAGTTGCAAATGAATCCCTTATTTGTGCTTTAGGTTTACACTCAGAGCGACTAAATCGTGCAGCAAACGTTACTATAGAAACGGAAGGTAATAACAACGAAATGCAGGATGCGATGAAATCAAACCAGGAAGTTATTCGAATACACCGGTTCCATGAACGATAACAATATGGAAGAGGACAAACGTACTGATGACAAATCGAGTTTGGTACTGTATATTATTCGAGTTTATAAGTGAAATGATGTAAAAGTGGATATTTGATGTGAAACCATGCAAATTCGAGTAGGACACATTAAATTCGAATTTGATTAGTCTAAATGATTTAGATCGAGTTATTTCGAAATTAGTTGGTCTTTGACTTGAGACCAAAGAACAAGCATAATAACTGGTTTATATCTAATAAAACCTAAGAACAAATCATAAGAGTACTATTTGATTAGGTGGTCTAGTGAATGACATTAATATAATAGACTAGGTCCCTGTTCACGGTCTCGCTACGTCCAGCCTCCTCTACCGCTACAATACACATGTATTGCTCAACCTCAAGTCTGATACCACTGAGATGCAGTTCGCATCGATTAGCACATGTCTTTTTACTGCATGTCCTGATGGGGAAATGTCGATATCCAACTTGTAGGAGTAAATGGCTTGTCTCAGTACATTTACCCTTTTATAAGAATTACCTATTATCTACTACAAGTAATAAGAAGCATACCCTTTGAAGAATAATCACACAAGTGGCATATACTTCGTTATGTGCATATATTCATATAAAGTGTTAATGTTTCTACGGAGGTGTAGGAACTCTTCATGAACGTTTCTACAGAAATAGTGCTTAGTGTCCCTGATAAAAGTAAAATATAATTATTTTTGCCTGCTTTTAAGCAAGTTCTTTCTCTACCTTCATTATCTCTACGCGCATCGTGCTATCACTTTAACAGGTTATGAGCTCAAGCTCCAACTTATCCGATTTTCCTCGCCTGACCGGCTCCGACAACTTTGACGTCTTGAAGGCCCGTATCCAATCATACCTCGACGGAAAGAATCAGCTCCGCTTTTTTGAAGACCGCGACTACGAGCTCGACTCAGTCGTTGATGATGACGACAAAGACATGGTTTCGGCCACCGAAGACGATCCAGATTGAATTCCAACTGTGATGGCAAAAGTGATTCGTGGAATGAAAACGAAGATGCGAGTCAAGAACCGCAAAAAAGAAGAATATTTTGTCCGACGTCCGCCGAGTCACGATCGAAGATTCAACAGTCCAAGATGAAAACGACGATGTATAAGCCTGCAACTCCTGTGCTACCAGCTTCTGCTCAAGTTGAATCCTTTGGAACAATGAATACCAAGAACCTGCCAAAGCAAAAGAAAGAGCAGCAAAGGCAAAGGCGCAAGACTACGCAAAGGCTAAAGTCAAAGCGAGAAACAAGATTATCTTTGCTGCTGCTCAGACGCATCGCTTGAATGTTCAAGTCAAGTCATTCTTGATCAAGACGCTTGATGGTAAACATAACAGAATTGTCAAATGTTTCGACAAGGCTGATGATATTTATCAAGCCATATGCGGCCAATACAAGGCACCAGGACTTACGGTGATCCCTATGGCATTATAAACTACCTGTACAATGCTCGTTACCGGGAAGGTGATGGAATGACAGTGTTCATTCTTATGTACGAAGACGCCATGAGCGGCCTTAATACCGTACTGTGGTGAAGCGGAATCAAAACAATGCAGATGTAAGTGGCCACATCTCATCGCTGATTGGTGGACGCGAGAGCACCCATCACGGATGGGTAGGATGCGACGACTGATTGGTGGAGCATGCCGATCTAACGTCGGATGGAACGTGCAAAAGCGGGTTAATGAAAATATGCAGAAAAGTTTGGAGATTGCCGTTACCACGTTCTGTCCCAGGTGGTGTGGATCGGTTAAGTACCATGGTTGGATATGGATGGATATTCGGATATCAGACCGGGTCAACTCAAAACGCGGATCGGTTGAGATATTAACGATGAATATGTTTATTATTAAAATCATTGCTGTAATCAATGTTATATTATGAAGAATATTACTTGGCCTGAATAATATCGGCACCATGTATCATGTTTCGCAAATGCATAAACACAGGCCGTGCTAACGGTTTGGTGAATATATCTGCTGTCATGTCTTTTGTGCTGCAGTACTTTAACTCAATGACTTTTTGATCTTTTTTCTCTTGTACGAAGTGGTATCGGACGTCAATGTGTTTGGATCGTCCATGAAGCTCAGGGTTGTTGGCTACCTTTATGCAGCTTTGGTTATCTTCCCAGACAACAACTGGCCCAGCTTGTTGGAAACCCATCTCAGCGAGCAGATGCTTGAGAAATAATACCTCTTGCACACAGTGACAGAGTGCTATGTACTCTGCTTCCGTATTTGAAAGCACTACGGTGTGATTGTGGCGTGACAACCATGAGAGTGGACTATTGCTGAACATCGTAAGATATCCACCGACGGACCGGCGTGTGTCTGCGCAGTTTGCGTAGTCTGCATCTGAGTAGGCACTTAAGAAGTTATTGTTTCGTAAGAGGTGTATATTTTGGCGCCCTCCGAGGACAATACCATACGATGAGGTTCCTTTTAAAATATTTTAGGCCTCTTTTCACAGCTTCCCAGTGTGTTGCTCCAGGATTCGAGCAGTATTGACTGACTTCACGAAGGAAGTTAGCAAGATCTGGTCGTGTGCCCATCATTAGATACATAAAGCTACCAACGGCCTCCCTTTACGGGCCTTTGGGCATCTTTTCGACGTCTTGTGGTGTTTTAGGTTCCATGCTTTTGCTCAGTTTCACACTTGGGTCAAGTGGTATCCCAACCGGATTAGAATCGGCATGATTGAAGCGTTCTAGGATATATTGTGCATATTTTACCTGATACAACCTGATAGTTCGAGTACTTCGATTTCGAACTATAGACCAGCCAAGCGGAAACGCAGCCTCCCCCAAATCTGACATCTTAAAGCTGGTGTGGAGGGCAGATTTGATGTGCTTGATGGTCTTAGGCTTTGAAGCCATGATGACAAGGTCATCAACATAGACGGCAATATAGCACAGGTCACCATCAAAGAAGCCGATAAAGCACACGGATCTTTGATGAGGCGTTTAAACTTCATGCCAGCAAGGAAATCACATAGGGTATCATACCAGACACGGGGAGCTTGCTTGAGTCCATATAGACTCTTCTTTAGATTGTAGACCTGATGTTCCTTCCCGGGAACTACATACCCTTCGGGTTGTCTCATGTATATGTCCTCTTCAAGAGTACCATCGAGGAAAGCCGTTTTAACATCCATTTGATGGATATCCTTGTCTGTCATTGCGCCAATTGTGAGGAGGAGACGGAGAACTTCCATCCGTATGACAGGCGAAAAGACTTCATTGTAGTCAATGCCATATTCTTGCATATAGCCGCGAATGACTAGGCGGGCTCTATCGCGCTCAACTTCACCATTGCTTTTGTATTTGATGGCTCATACCCATCGACAACGAAGAACTTTGCGATCAGAAGGAGGAGGAACGAGGGTCCATGTATTATTTTCTATTAAAACATTGTATTCTGAATCTGCTGCAGTTTGCCATGGTTCCCTTTCGGGCGAACGCATAGCTTCTTTGAATGTTTGAGGCACAGATATGTGGCGTGAAGCTAAAAGTGCGTGAATCTGACCAATACGGTCATGAATATCTACAACATCCTTTTCAGAGTTGAGTAGTTGTTCCTTTATTTCATCAGGATAAGGAGTAGTAGCACTCGTAGGTGTAGTACGGCGTCGCTTCTGTCGTGGACCGTCACGTCCAACTGACAAACGCCTAGATTGAGCCTGGAACACATATTCCACTACAGGAGTAGTTTGCTGGTCAGGCTCAAGAGGTGGTAACTCTAGGTTAGACAAGAAACTGTCTAAAGGCGGCGCACAAGATATGTCAGGCAGTGATGGAGTTTCGAGAGGCCCCATGGGTACAGACACGCTTGGTGGCACCAGCTTAGGTTCTGTTTGGGCTGTAGCTTTCAGAAAAGCTAGGTTCGGAAAAATATGTTCTCTAAACACAACATTGCGACTGTACACGATCGTGTTTTCATGGAGGTTTAAGAGTTTAAAACCCTTTTTATTCATGGCTCGACCGATGTACATGCAGCGGACAGCGCGGGGTTCGAGTTTATTAGTATCCTGAATATGAACCCATGCTTCGCAACCAAAAACTTTGAACCGGTCGGTATTGGGTCTGCGGTTCGCCCAGGGTTCAGTAGGGGATAGTCCCATGGTGGTTGCAGTTTATGACATCATTAGCATGACGAGCTGCCTCACCCCAGAGTTCATTGCCGAGCTTCCCATCGATCAGGAAAACTCGAAGATGCTCTTGCAGAGTGCGGTTCCGTCGTTCTGCAACCCCTTTTGGGCAGGTGTATAAGCCATGGTGAAACGCATCTTGGTACCATATTTGGCATTGATGGTACGACCAAGTTTCTCATACTCCTTTGCATTATCTGCTTGTAAGGCCTGGACCTCAGGGTCATACTTTTTGTCTCGATATTCAAGAACACTAATATCGTCGCGAAAGAGTACAACGGCCTCCCTACGGAACTGCTCATAACATTCATAGAGTTGAGAACGCTTCATAATGACATATATGTACCCAAAGCGGGAGTAGTCGTCAATAAAGGTAAGAAAGTAACGGTATCCAGAGAGTGTTTTCTGGGAAACGGACCACATATATCTGAATGAACACGTTGTAATGGATAAGTAGATTGTACAACAGGGTGTTTATTAAAAGATGTCTTATGAGACTTAGCATATGCACAAGCTGAGCAAAACAACTCCCCCCGGAAATCGGAGTCCGTCAGGCGTATACCTGGAATCTCATCACGCTTAAACACCTCCTGTAACAAGCGGAAGTTAATATGACCCATGCGTTTTTGAGCAAGAAGAACATTAGAAATCTTACCTGAGTGTGCCATAGCAGCAACAACACGTTGGGAGGAAGGCAGCGCAGTAAACTGGTAGAGTCCTGTTGCAGGGTCCAGTTTCGCAATCACCTTAAAATGGTGCGCATGATAAATGTTGCACCGCGTTCTCTCAAACGAAAGTTTAAAGTCATCTTTCACAGCTTTTGCCACGGAGAGAAGATTAAACCGAAGTTCAGGCGCAAAAAGCACATCGTCAATTTTGACTAAGCGCATGGTGCCATTGGAATCGGCAACCGAAAAAGAGATGGTACCGACACCTCGGATCAGGATTTTGTTTCCACCACCGACAGTAATATCGCCACTGGCGACTTTAATGTCAGTAAACCACGCCGGTTGGTATAAAACATGGCCGGTATAACCAGAATCAACGGTCCAAGTCTGCTCAAGGCTGGATGAAACAGCCGAGAGACTCATGACCGGCTCAATCGTCGTAGTCATGGCGATCATGGCGTGATCAGCATCATTCGCCTTCTGGTACGTCTCTCGAGCACGTTTGGCTTTGAGAAGAGCGTCCAGATTGATCTTGTTACCGTCCTTGTCGAATACATCAGCAATGTGCTGGTTCGACATAGTGGTAGGACGGTTTCGCATATGACCACGGCCACGGCCTCGGCCACGTTCACGTCTACGGCCAGTAGCTCCTCGACCTCCATACGGATGGTTTCGGACAGGACCACGTGGCGCGTCTGTCCCACTCGACTGGAAGTCAGGGACAGCGCGGAGAATAAAGTTGGCCGGGAAGATGGTGCCTTCCCTCACACAACCGTTAACGAGATCACGCTGCAGTTGATGGCAGCGCTTAAGGTCGTGGTAATTGCGACCGCAGTATGAGCAGTGAAGCGGCGTGCTTGAAACTGCTTGACCTTCTGCCTTGAGTGCCTTGTCAGCCCTTGTTTCAATCGACTCAGGCGATCCCTTGTGTTGCGCGTACCGGATCTTGGCTTCAGCTTCTGGAGCCTTATCTTCCGCATGGTTTCGCAACTCCATGTACAGGATGAAGTTGCGCAAGCCCTTCCAGATCTGGAGCTGGTTGGACCAACATTCAGGCAGCGCGTTAAACAGGAAAAGAGACTTCTGTCGATCCGAAAACACGCTCTCGATGGCATCCGTCGTGTCCTTTAGCGCCTTCTCGAAATCTACGAGGAACATCGTATAATTTTCACCTTCCACGTACTTCATCTCTCGAAGCTTTCGCTCAACCAGGTAGGGATCACCATGAGCGCTGACACCTTCATACATCTTGCATATCCGTTGGAAGATGTCGAATGGTGATTCGATCTGACAGACCGAGAGAGCGTGCGTGTCGTCGATTGTCTTGATCAAAAATGCTCGTGTAAGACGACGTCCACGGCGAATCTCCTTCGACGAGAGCTTGGTTTTCTTCTAATTGGAGGTCTTCAATAGCGCAGCTGGCATCGGAATTTCTCCAAGCATTGGCGCCGTGTCTTCACCCGTAATACTCATGTCGTCGTCGTCTTGATCTTCGGTCTCCATGTCCAAGTCATCATCCTGGATGGTATTCTCTTCATGCTCAAACTGCGTAGGCGCCTCAACCGGGTTACATGCGGCCGGGTTGAGATCCTCGTCGTCAAAGTCGACGTCAGACTCATCACCTTCAGAGTCTCCTTGGTAGTCCGGCGTCTTGATGAAGCCACGAAGGCCCTTGCCGTCGAGAGAGGCTTCAACCCGAGTCTTCCAGACCGGGTAATTCCTTGCGCCGACGAGTCGGGGAAAGTCGTGGGTCGAAGAGGCTTGCGTTGGGCTCATAACCTGTTGATGGAGAAGGACTGACTTGGGAAGTAGAAGGTAAAAGTAAAAGTGTATTATCAAACAGAGTGAGTTAGACTTCCTAGATTAGTGGACCCGAAGAGCCACATCATTTAAAGAAATATTTGATGTAAAGGAATAAAAATAGTAAAGTAAATTACATTTGTTATGATAAGATTTGGAAGTGATATACTGATTTAACATTAACACAGAGGAAATGCCGAATTTGGATTTGTTCTTGCCAAATTTGCTTTGGTTCTTGTCGTACTTAATTTGTTCTTGCCGAAATAAGACTGGAAAAGGTATACCTATGACGCTAGTTTGTGTCGTTTTTTGCGAGTGACAACTTTTCCTACAGCCGTCTAGCTAGTTATCGTTTTTACAACCCCGACCAGGTAACTCATTTCCTAAGCAGACAGTGTATATTAACCTTTCTTAATCTCATTAAATCATCCCAGGAAATTCTTTATAGTCTGTTTTTTCTTCCCCTCTCCTTATTCTTTTCCTTACTCTAGGCTGGTGGATCTAGTCACCATCTCATTTCTACAAATCCACCTATCTGTTGCTGCCACATCTCCAAATTCTTGCACTAGTAAACACAACGATAAAATCGATCAAATGCAAAATACTAAACTTTCAGCCCTAACCGTTTATTGACTCAAAGGTTGGATTTTACCCTAAACACGAGTGCTCAATGTGGGTGTAATGAAGAAGTTTAACGAGCGGAGCAACACGGCAATAAAGACAAGCTGCGGTGTGATTAAGCTTCTCTTGCTGGCTCAGAGTCTTTTTTTTATCAGGCTGACCCAGTTCTGGTTCAATCTCGGTGATGTCGTTCGTATAAGTCAGAGGGTGGCGTTGCAAGTTGCTTCAACATCTGATCAATGTCAATGCCCCACGAGAAAAGATAATTATGTCAAACACAACGCGCACAAATGGCCAGTGTTTCGAATAACCGACGATATTCTAACTTGTCGAAGTCCAAATTACAACTTACTCTCAACCCATGAAGCTTTCTCTTCTTGATCATCGCATCGACACCGTTTGCTAGTAGAGTTCTTGCTTTGGCCTCCGGCGAGTCCGAACATACAAAGGCAGTTGAGTTGGACTCCGTCCCAAGATATTTGAGAGCTAACTCAATGATTGAGTCGTTGCGCCAATCACAAATTTTCCCTCTGGATTCCACAGATTAAGTAAAGATAACATCTGGTCGTCTGCTTGGTATGGGATTCTCGGGGTATCCATAGGGGTACTATCACTGGATTTAGAATGGATCAAGGCCTGATCCCATGATCCAAATCCGTTTGACCCATGATCCATATATAGATAGAAAGCATAGAAATTCGACCACTTGCCCCTACATTCAGGGGTAGTGCATATACTACCTCTACATGTCGATCCTGCTCCGAGACAAGAATGCTCGCCCAATCCTGTCGAAAATCAGGATCTTGATGTTGAACCCGGGCTTCGTTGGCTAAAAACTTCTGATAGCGTTCTCCTATCTTATGTCCCGATTTAACAATCTTATTTTATTTCAAGGATATTTGATTTAACTTTCTTAAATCTCCCACAAATATACACACAGGGCGTTTTTTCCATTCCGGAGACAATGTCTCTCATTTGCTTTGTAAGGCGAGGGTCATTCGGTTCCGATTCCATGAGTGTGGATATTTACTTCGCTGCAAACAACACTTTACCATTGCTTTAGCGTTATCCAGTAGTACTAGATACTAGGCAATGTCACGGTAACAATTGAAGCGGATTGGATACTGACGACGAAGTTCTAGTAGAAATTTGGGTTCACAAAGCGAAATAAGTATTTATTTCATCGCTTGGAAATTACGTTTACCCGGACTTGCTGTCAATCTCACGTGCTGCTCAATAATAGCTTTTATTTTTTGGTATCCAAAATTCGGTATTGATGAAGCCATCTGCTCAAAACTAGAGCTCATTTGTTCAACACTAAGCTTGAGAGGCATGTTGCGCTCTGTGCGGTATCACGTTTCGGCACCGGTACTATAGTAGCGAATCAGGTACTAGTATTTAATAATAATAATAAGGTAGTCCATTTAGTCCTTTGCTAACGACGACTTCGAACCTATTAAGACTAGAGTGTAATCTAGACTTTTTAACATGTTAGTCGAGTCCTTGCATGGCAAACCGTGCCGTTCTTGGTCTTGGCGTCTGATGTCGTGATCCGGTGCTGGGCCTGGGTTGTAAATGCATTTTAAACTGCTTAACAGTCGAATCCCGTCTTCGTTCACAACACTACCTTGAAAAACAACTTGGTCCCGGGGTAGCATTCGCCACGCCGAAACAAGTCCCCAAAATCGTTTTCAGAGTCGTTTACTCTGGTTGTCGTCGAAAGTGTCCATACGCAATCCTGGGTGTGGTCACCCTGTAGGCGTATACTCACTCCCTTGCGTCCATATCATAGGTGCTGGCTCACTATGAGACCAGCCTCGTATATCTTGAGCAAAGTTTGCCGCCCCACATATCACTGCGAACTGTGAACTCGCCTTTCCTCTCTTGGTTGCCACACATTCTATCACTGGTGACGGTTCGTTAGGTCGAGTTCTCCGTAACCCTTGTTTGGTCTTCTGAATGCTCTATTGACTTGATTTCCTTGGGACTTAGGTGAAAGTTTCGTACTTCCACCTGCTCTTGTCCGTTAACACGCGATTTTCCTCCATTGTTAGCAATTTCAAATTGCAGATTTCCTTCTTCCACATTGCGAAATTGCATCCTTGATCCTGGGTGTGATGGCCCCGCAGGCCCTGTTTCACACCCTGACATACCTCCGGTATTAGTAACCGGTGAGCGCACAGTTGGGCTTCGGTGTGGTGTCCCCGCAGGATCGTCCACACCTCTAAGCGTCCTTCCTTGTGAGTGCATCGTTAAAACTGGGTGTGATGGCCCCGAAGGCACTTCTTCACACCCCGTCGGTACTCCGATATTCGCGGCGTTTGAGTACGCCGTTGGTCCTGGGTGTAGTGGCCCCGTAGGCTCTCCTACACCCTCAAGTGTTTTCCTTGTTGACGATGGAACTGGCTCATTGTGAGGCCAGTTCCGGTTTTTCTGAGCAGAGTTCACCGCCGCACTTATCGCTGCTGACGGTGAACTTGCTTGCCCGCGTTGGCGGGGCGTGCTGCTGTCCAAGGAGGGGGGGGGGCTGGGCCCGTGCCCAGGCCATTCGTCCGTTGAAATCCTGTGGTCGTGATTCATGTCCAGAACCTCCCCATCCTTGTTGGGTGAGGTCTAAACTGCGAATTTGAGACTGGCGTACCAAAATTTACGTGTAAGGTAGCCCATGTTAGTTTTTAACTATTGGCTACTATATAATACCTTATCCTAGAAATTAAATGGGGGTCTGGATCTGCCTGATGATACAATTGCTCGGACGCCGAGTATCTGCTCGCTTTTGATCGCGGTGCTGGTTAAGTGGCAAACACGCACTGGATACACAATTGTAGACGCATCCCATTTTTTCTCGTCGAAGGTTGTTGTTGCTCAAATGAAGCAACTGTGTCTAGTTGGGCTCTGCTTTGGGCCCATAAGAAATGAATAGTTTCAGCGGACTTGTGTCTCAAACCATTGAAAATAGATTTGTTACGTAATTGCCACTATCATTCCACAAAATCCCCACCATAAGCGTCGGAATTGTTTCGCGCAAGAGGAGGCTTTAACTCCGTATTTTTCCATCATCATTAATCGCATACGATCGCTAATGTCAGGCGGTTGTCGTGTGACGATATGTCTTTTAAATTTATTTAGTGTCTGTTTTTCCACTGATTTTCCAATCCAATGGCTGAGCCACTTGATCCAAATGAGACAGGCACTGACGCAACCCCAAAAGATATGTGCAATATCTTGATCTTTCATAGTACAATCGGAATTAAGCGGACAAATTTGTGTCCCGTCCACCCTTTGATAGAATGTATTTAACTGATGAGTTGCCATGCGATACACCACCCATGTCTGGTAATCAATTAAAAGATGCTGATGCTTCCACAATTGTTTAGGAGTTTGATCCTGCGTAACTCTCCACCAGTCATTTCGTTGGTGTTTTTTTCTCCCATCGAATTATCATTTCTGGTAGTCGAACTGCGATATTCTCATGATACACTTTCTTGAAAAACTGTCTAATCGCTTGTGGTATTCGCCAAAATGCAGTATCTTCTTCTAGAGGCCATCAAAACTGATGCAACTCAGGATGTGGGTAACAAACCACTGTTTTTATGTTCACTTCCTTACCATAGTCATCTAACAATGGCTCCTTAGCGTCAAGTGCCCAATAGATTCCACTCGCTGATTGATGTAGTGAGATTATTGAATAATTTGTCTTCGTACATCCTTTCACTATCCCAGGCTTGAGAACAAACCAACTGTATTTCTTCAATCATCTGTGAAGTTGTATAGGAGGTGAAACTCCAATACTTTCCCCAATTTGAACTCTAGGAGAAGCTAGGATGATCGCTGTCAACCACCTACCCAATTTTATTCGAGTATGTGAAACGTTTTGTCCGACAGGTACTTTCCATTGATACTTATTATGAGCGATCCTTTTGATTTGTAACTTACGATACTGGATTCTGGGATGCGATCATATTTGTTGGGTACCAATGTTGTTGCCTTAATTTTCGGTGTCCAGGGATTTCTTGCCCAACTAAATGTACCCCAGAATGCCTGATAATATTCTGGAAGTAAATTGTGATAGGGGATATTGTCCACATTAACACATAATTCGAGGACTTCAGATTAAGCCGTAAGAATGTGGTGTAGTCGCTCTCAGAAAATCTTCCTGAGACGCGAACACCCACTGGGGTCCCAGACGACTGACTATCGGAGGGGGTACTCCGTCCATCCGAGTCATGATCCGATCCGGCATCCGGCCGGCGGGATCGGTCACTTCCATCCGCTTGATCGTGACTACTCGGATGTTGCATGTTAAAAGCTCACCTTGTGTACCCGTCAGTACTGGGTGGTTTGCTCTCCTGGTGGACCCGTCAGTACTGGGTGGTTTGCTCTCCTGGTGGACCCTAGGGCGAAAAGTGTAAATCGGGGAGATGAAGGTTAATACGAGGGGTAGATCCTGGGCGGAAATCGTCACCGGGGAGCTCGTCGGGCAATACACTTGAACTTTGTATAGTGCCGGCTGGACCGAGAATAATCAATCGGCCAGCTAAACCAATAACAATGAAGGGCGAATCCAAATGTGTATGCAAAGGGGAATCCAGATATAAATCCACACTCTTCCACAGAAGGCCAAAATGTCACCACTTCCCAATACCTAATACCGTGTTCAAAACACGGGCGACTTGACGTGAGTATACGAAGTCGCCGCGACTCCCGGTCAGGGGACTTCCGGTGGGTTAACTTAACCTTCCCCGGGCAAACCAATAGCAGGAAGAGGGGACCTTGTTAGCCCTCTGCTGTGAACCAATGAAAGCGACTTATGTCTAAGAAAGCGAAACGTATACTGATTTATCCTATATCCAATACTCCCTCTTGTGTGACCTACCCCAAATAGCCCGGCTGACCAGTAGTGTGCCTTACCCGAAGTAGCCCGGTTAACTCCGATTTTGGTGTACCCGCCTGGCCGGTACGCCAACCCCAGATGGTACCAACCCGGCCGGTACACCGAACCCAGCTGGTACCAGTCCGGCTGGTACATTGTACCCGGCCGGCTCGGCCGGATGGCCATCCATCCGAGCCCCTTAGCCGCGGGCGCTAGCAATTCCTTGGCAGCTTCTCATCCGATCCGGGTGCCTCCTTCATCCACTAGAACACTCGTCTTCCTTCAGGCTCCTTTCACTTATACCTTCCAAACAATCCGCCACCAATCCGCCCCTCGGCCGTCCAACGTCCGCGGTCGTCCCGTCCGCTTAGCCCGCTAGCCCAACTGTCCATGCCTTCTATCACGTTCGTCCGGCCTGATCCCAGGCCAGGCGCCGTCCGGCCGTCCGTAGGTGCGTCCGGCGACTCTCAGATCGCGTCCTCTGTTGACCAGTCCGGGCATCCAGCTAAGTGCGACATTTCAACCAATCCGGTGAGAGCATCCATCATCATTAGTCCGTTAATTTCTGGAACACTTCACCACAGCCGCCCCTGAGCCTTGTCGCACAACGGTTGAGGCACGAGCTCACCACCTCTCTCACACTTTGAGTTTCACCGTCCCTATGTCCGACCGTGACAGCGCCCCCATCGATCCCCTGCCGGGCCACTCCCGACCACTACGCAGCCATCGGCCGTAGGCCCTGATGCCCATCCGGCCGGCCTAGAGCGTCGTCCTAGGCAGCCCGACGTGGCTGCCCTGCAAACTCAAAATGCGACTCTAAGCACGCAAGTGGCTAGCCTAGAGAAGGCTAACACCGAGTTGGCTGTGACCGCACGGTTGGCTAGTCAGCAAGCGGATGAAGCCCGGGTCCGGGAGGTACTGGCTACCTTCCAATCCCGAGATCGCATCAGCCGACTGGAAAATGAGAAGACTGACCTTCTCAAAGCGAGAGATCACTGCCAACAGCTGTCGGACTCACAGCGCATCTTGAACCAGAAGGCCATGGCCGCCTTGAAAATCCAGAGTAAGTACATTTTCGCCTGTTCGGGGCCGTCTCTCAACATGCTCACTCTGTGTGTGTCCTCAGAACAAAATGTCACGTGTTTCCGCGTCTTGATGATCGAGTCCTCTCAAGCCGCGCGCGAGTTGGCGACGCGCTACGACAGCTACATCAAACTCTCTCAACAATTGGAGAGTTCGCAAATAGACCTGGGCAATTTGAAGTTTCGCCGGATCCGACTCGCCAAAAAGCTAACGAAGTATCAGAAGGCGCTGTACCAGTCGGCTTCTGAAGCGCCTGAGCTCCAGCGCCGAATTCGGGAGCTTGAGGCCGCGTACACCGTTTCCCAGCTTGCGGAAGAGCGCGCAGACTGCCTGTCTTTCATAAAGGAAGGTCGAGCTCGGATAGCCGCGTCGGGTACCCGGGTGGGGCGTCTAATGAAAGGCCCTGCCCCACTATTAATCACCTCCTTGACCTAGCTTGTCCGCGGGATCCTGATCCGGCCGCTTCCGCTGCGCCACTTCTCTCTTCAGCCGCTGGTTCTACTGCGGGCGTCCGGACATCCAAAGCGGAGGCGTCCGCCCCAGAATCGGTGACCGGAAGCACGGGAAAGGCTCCTCGTCTACGGATTTGGGATACTTTTCGAAACCCTAACCTGCCACCAGTGCCAGCCGGCAAGCCGGGGGCTTCTCTATCGTCCACTGAAGATCTTCCTGCGCATACGAAAAAACGTCGATCCAGCCGGGTTGCGTCGCTCCGCGGCCACCGAACGGCCTAAACGGTCCGCCGCGCCAGCGGGTGAGGCTCTAGGTCACGGAGACAACGGGCCGGGTCCCAACCCCTTTCGATCCCAGCCCCGCCGGCTTTTGGGAAGTTCCCCCATCGTCCTCGCGTTACTAGGTCTTCGTCTAAAGCTTCGTCTGCCCCGGCTCACCTTAGAGTCTCCCCACATGACCCTCAAGGCCCGTCTACCGCCTCTCCCGATGGAGAAGGAGCGCCCGACATACCGGAAATGGACTGTGATGAGGTCGCCGCTGAGGGCTACGAGGGGTTACCTTCCACGGACCCCTTCGTGTTCGACGAGAACGAATCCAAGGGGTCCTCAGAGGAGTCTCCCCCGTTATGGATTTCCCGCCGGAAGGTCATGACGGCCTACGAACTGGCCGCGGCTCTTCCTTGGTCAAAGGCGCAGTTGGAAGGCTTGCGTATCCAAGATCTCACTGGTGCCCTCGTCACCCGGGCATTGACTCGGCCGCCGTTGTGGATATTTCCACCGGCTCCCGCTATGCCCAAGGACACGGATTGGGATGCCAAGCTAGTGGCGATCGAACCGCTGGCTGCGATCTTATCTTGCGAACCCTGGGCCGTACTGGCAACAAAAATGCCGACATAGGTCTACCCCATGTAGGCTAGTTCGCGGATTTTTGGGAGGTCTGTAAGGGGTACCTCTCTCGGCATGGGCAAGCCATCTGGGAGTCTACCCATCACCTCTTCATTTCCGTTTCCGCCGGGCGTGAGTCCCCCGAGCTAGCCAAATACCGAGCCGACCGCAAGAACCGTCACAATCGCGCGACTGAGGGCTGGACAAAGCTCTGCAACTTCGTTGTTGCCGGAATCCAGCGCGGCCACTGCGACTTGGACATTTTTCTCCACCCTATCATGCTACATCTGGCCAACCGCAGGGTGGAGAAAAGCGGAAATTCGGCTGAAAGCGGGACTTGGTATCCAGGATTGGGTTGGCGTCAGGCTACCACTCTCCAAGCTTCGCTCGCTGAGCTCGACCAACAGGATCCTTGGCGCAACCAGTACCGGCAGGACCCCGATCGCCACCCTGGCCTCCGCGTGCCCCGACTCCGGAACAAGTTCTGCTGAGCTTCGCCAGGGATGATTCATGAGGCTAGCCTTGCCTATTCCAATCTTCTTCATTCATTAATGGCTATTGGCCTCGATAATACATTTTTCTTTCCATTTTCCACGTAGTAACCACTTGTTTATCTTTCTCATCCGACATCTTCCATCCGGCACCATACTGACTCGAAGTTTACTCCAAAACCCGATCCGTCCGGCACCATACTGATTCGAAGATTACTCCAACACCCGATCCATCCGGCACCATACTGACTCGAAGTTTACTCCAAAACCCGATCCGTCCGGCACCATACTGACCCGAAGATTACTCCGACACCCGATCGGCCCACTTCTAACCAGACTAGTTTCCATCCGCCGATTGCTCGGCCGACTGGTGTCAATTGATCCGGCCGTGCCTGCTGCCCGGGAGCCGGACGGACTAATTCTCCGCCTCACCTTCTTCATGGGTCTGCATGACCCCGAAGCGGTTTCGGCTCGCCCGCCGGCGATCGAATTCTCTCATTAAAGCTCCATAATTTAAATCCAGCTCGTCCACCCACGACCGCTCCTTGCAATTTTTACACTGCACGAGAACTCTCTGTGGATCCGCCCAAACCGGGTTTTCCGTCCATTCCGAACGTCCAAAATTTCTTCTACTTCGTACTCATCCGGGTCTAACGGCTTGTCCCAGCTGTCCTCCGGCAGTAGGGCCTCATCGAAATCTAGCCGGTCGCTCTCCACCGTAAGGCGTGTATTCGGGCAGTCCGGGAAATGCTTAACCAATTTCAACTCGGAAACATGCACTATCAGGAAAACGCTATATTCTGTTCCTGCCGTGACCAGCTTAACGGCATGATCCCCGACCAGTTCTGCTACTCGGAAGGGGCCATACCACATGTGCGCCAACTTCCGTGCATAACCCTCCTTGACCCGATCCAGATACAGTCATACCCGGGAGCCGGGCTCTATGCCGTGTTCCTTGGCTCGGTCGTTGTTCTGATCGGCGCGGTCCTTGATTGCTTGTCGGAGACGTTCGTTTACTTGTTCCCTCGCCAATGAATAGTGGCGTTGCACTTCCATCCTCCAGCGGCGGGCGTTTCTGTCCCGGCTTCTGGTGCACCCTATTGGTATGGCGGCTTCCAAAGTGGATCGTGGATCCCATCCGTAAGCCAAATAGAAAGGGGTGTCGCCCCTTACCCGATCGTATGACGAATTGAGGGCGAAAACCAGTCTCTCCGCATATTCGTCCCAGTCGCACTGATCCGCCTCCACCACATACATCTTGAGGGCTCTGGTCAGAGTCTGAACCATCCTTTCGGCCTTTCCGTTCGCCTGCGGGCGGTAAGCCATAGTTGCGCTCTGTTTCTGTCCTAAGATTTTGTTTAAAGCTCGGAATACGTCCGCCATAAATCCGGGCTCCCTATCATGTCGGATGGCCTCGCTCGCTCCGAACCGCCTGAACACACATTCCTCGTAGCTTTGCGCAACCTGTTGGGCGGTACGGGTGGAACTGGCCTTTGCTATGACCAGCCCGGTAAACAAATCCGTCCAGATCAGCAGCTCTGTATACCCATTTCGAGACTTGGGTAAGGACGGGATATGATCCATCGCAATGACTTGAAAAGGGTAGGTAGCTTGTATATTCCCCGGCGACCGCCCTCTGATGGTCGGCCGGCCTTTCCCTGTTTCACAGTCCGGGCAACTTCCCACATAGGCTTGTACGCTACGGTAGAGCCCCCGCCAGTGGAAATGTGCCTTAATCTTGTGATATGTCCGGCCGATGCCCTGATGTCCTCCTTCTAAGCTCACGTGATAATGATGGAGGATATCCGGCTGTAGGGTAGTGGGTACGACTAGCCGAGCGGATCTATCTCTCTCGATCTCCGGCTGGTCAGCGTCCCGGTAGAAAAACAGTAGCCCGTTTTCATCTACTTCGTAATCCGGGGCCAGCTTGAAGCATTCTTTAGCTTGTTCGGCTGTCAGTTTATCCACGTCCCCGTTAAGGTATGCCTTGAGATCCACTATCCACTCTTCCTCGTCTTGCGCTTGGAGAATCCGCTCTGCTCGTAACTGTTGAACTATCCCTTCGTTCATTGCTTCTGGGGATAGTGAGCCAGCGGCTGAAGAACGGCGCTTCTGCGATCGGGTGACGGCGCTCACCTGGATTACCTCCTCCGTGTTGGCCGGATGGATAATCTCGGGCAGCCGATTGATCTCCGTCAAATCTGATAACAGAGCTGGATCGGAAACCGTTACCCCCACGTTGTCACGCATGGCCAGCGTAGCCAAGTGATCTGCGCTCTTATTCCAGTCCCGTTTGACATGTATCAGCTCGTGTTCTGGCCATCTCCGCAGGGCGGACATAACCCGATCGCTCAACAATCTCAGCCGGGGTGCCTTGCAATCTATCTCTCCTGTGATTTGCCGGATCACCAGATTGGAATCACCACATATGATGATCCGCCCTGTGTCCGGCCAGCCAACAGATCTAGGCAAAGTAAAAGCCCTCTGTACTCCGCTTCGTTCACAGTTATGCCAGGCGTGAAATCCGAGGCGGCCGTGACCACTTTCCATTCGGGCAACTTCCACACAATAGCACTATAGGCCCCGACTCCCTTCTTTACACTCGCCGACCCGTCAAAACTCAAAACCATTAGTTCCTCCGTGGGTCCCACTGTTGGCGGCGGTAATACGATGGTTTGTCGAGGCTGCTTCCGAGGCGCGATCGCTATCAGTGCTTCCTCCACCTCTGCCCTTGGGGTAATGCTGGCAGCCAGTGTGCCCAGTATTTCCTCTTCTCCCTTGGTACACTTAATCACTTCGAGGGACCACTGAGACAGCAGAGCCGCCCATCTACCCAGCCGGCCGTCAATTCCATTCGCCGTCAGGAGCCATGATAGGGTCGACCGTCTAGATAGTACCTTGATAGGCCGAGACACCAACATAGTATAACACACATCCAAGATCCGCAATAAAGCCAAAACTTCTTTATCCACTAATACGTAATTAACTTCATTGGCCTTCAGGGTCCGGCTAGTGAATGTCACGGGACAGTACACGCCGTCATGCTCTTGAACGAGGGCGGCCGAGATTGCCCATTTGTTAGCGTAGATGATGACCACCGGAATCTTATTAACATCGAAATGTTTCAGGACCGGTGTAGTCGCCATCTTCGCTTTCAACATGCCAAATGCTACGATCGCTCCGGTCATGTGATCGTCCGGGCCGGCCGCACAGGAATTCGGCGGCCAGCTGCCTATCGGGGAAGACAAGGGCGCCATCTCATTGGCCGAAATAGCTGACAAGGGCGGCATCCCATTGGGTGATATTGCCGGCCCGGATCGCGTCTCCGCTTGCCTATCCTGCTCTCTCAGCTTATGGTAACCCACCTCCCGTAATTCATACAAAACCGCCTCATAGACTGCGAAATCCTCGATGAACCGACTGTAATAATTCAGGCTGCCCAAAAAGGATTGCATAGCCTTTAGGGATCGCGGGAAAGGCAGATTACTCAAGGACTCCAAATCCTTCGGGTTAGCCTCCAATCCGGCAATCGACACTTGATGACCCAGATAGGTCACCTTAGTCTTTCCCCAGAAAATCTTAGCCACACTAATCGAAAGATTCCACTTTTCACACGTAATCATCAACTTCTCCACTTTGTCACACAGTAAATCCCAGGTAGTTGCCGTAACGAGAATGTCATCAATGTAAGACCGCCGCCCCAAAACTGAAGGTTTTGGGTCGGGGTCCGGGTCACCTTCGGTGAACACATCTCCGACCAGAGCCGGATCTTGATCCGCCTTGATCTTGAAGTGTCCATACAGCGCGTTATCTATCAGCCGTTGATAAATCTGCGGGGCATTCTTCAGACCGAACGGCATCCGATTCCACTCGAACAACCCGAAGGGCGTCACGAACGCAGAGATCTCCCGTGCACGATCGGTCATAGAGACCACCCAGAATCTACTGGCCATGTCCAATGAGCAATACCACAAAACTTTATCCAGGTCCTCCAGCAGGTCGTTTATCAGCGGCATCGGGTAAACCATCAGCTTAGTCAGCCGGTTCACCAGCCGGTAGTCAATACACAACCTTATATCCACCCCATTCTTCTTGATAATAATTACAATGGGCGAAGCCCAGGGCAAAGTGGACGGCTGAATTATCTTGGTGGCCAGCAAGCCCTTTAAAGCTCTGACAGCTTTTCCCGATACTGGGGGGCGACTCTTCGGCATCTTTGTGCAACCGACTTGGCGCCTCCTAGATCAATGTCACATACCGCCCCATAAGCGGGCGGAGGAAGTGCGTTTCCTGGTCCGATCAGCAGATGTCGACTGTTCCATATAATATCCTTCAATCTGCCGATCTCTTCCGGGGTGTTCACATCCGGGTCTCCCACTTGTAGATCGTCAATAGTAACCGCTGGGGGACAGGGAGTTACCTCAGGTAGCACCGCCATCTGATCCTCCATGCCTTCAACATATAGCTCGCCCCCTTCATGAATGCAGACTTGGTCAGCTTCGACTACTTCGGGATCCTGATCGGCCGGCTGGGTCGATCCGCCTTCGGCTATTTCCGAATTCCGATCGGCCGGCTGGGTCGATCCGCCTTCGGCTATTTCCGAATTTCGATCGGCCGGCTCGGTCGATCCGTCTTCGGCTATTTCCGAATTTCGATCGGCCGGCTGGGTCGATCCTCCTTTGGTTTATCCCGAATTCTGCTCGGCCGGTCGGGTCGATCCTCCTTCGGCTATTTCCGTATTTCGATCGGCCGACTGGGTCGATCCGCCATCGGCTATTTCCGAATTTTGATCGGCCGGCTGGGTCGATCCGTTTTCGGTTAATTCCGAATTCTGCTCGGCCGGCCGGGTCGATCCGTCTTCAGTTATTTCCGAATTTCGATCGGCCGGCTGGACCGATCCGCCTTCACCTCGGTCATCACACCATCCGCCATCGAGGTTGTCCTCACATGTAACTCTGCTTTGTCCTTTCTCCCGATTCCGTCGTTCGTCCGTCTTCCTCTGGGTGGGCAAAACCAGTTCAGCGATCGGGGCATAGTCTCGGCCAATACGTTCAGCCGGATCCGGCGACGGCCGGCTCCGCGTCAATATTTTAGAAGGGGTCCGGTATTCGGGTTTAGCCACCATCGGCGTCTGGTCCTCTTCTAATTCTTCCTCTTCGCTGACCAGATCGGTGGTTGCCTGAAAAGCCAGGTTTTGCCACTCGATATAGCATCTTGAGCCAATAGCGACATAGCCCGGCTGGCGGGGCACCTTGTCCTCGGCCAGCCACATTCCAATAATCACGTCTTCATGCAAGGTGAGGGGCCTTTCAGAGATGTTGGTCACGTTTATAGAGTTGAGATGACCACCCCCTTTAACAAACGAGGGCACCAAGAACTCGCCCCTTGTCAGCCATAACTTACTCCGCCTGTCGTGTGGTCGTACCATTACTTCCACCGCTTTCCCAACTGGCACCGTTACAAACTGACCTAACTTGAGGAACTGGACGTGGGCACCGTATAAGGGCCGCCGGCCGGCCAGCTGGATTTGTACCTCATCCGGCAACGTCAATGTTCCCTGCGATAAATCCAGCCGTATGCCGGCTGGAACCATAAAGTCCATACCCAGAATTGCATCCTGCCCGGCCAGCTTGCCTATACAGGCGGTAAAGTAATACACCAAAGACCCAGCTAACGTAATCTTAACCCTTGTCCTTCCTTGAGTCATGTATGAACTTTCTCCAATGCCGATGCATTCCTGCCGCTTCGTCTCGTCTATCTCACACCCTACCTTACGAGCAAAGGTGGTGTCCACGATAGACACTTCCGCGCCAGAGTCGAACAGCATGGTAGCCTTCTGGTTATTGATTTTTCCATCCGCCTTGGCCTGCTTGAACCATTTATCCGGCGAGTGATACTTCCAATAACCTCGCGACTCGCCAGGTAACAGGTTTAATTCCATTCGCACTTCAGACCGGGAATACTCATCCGTCCGTATACTGCTCACCAGGAAGGGGTCAGCCGTGCCGGCCGGGGACCGGATGACGTAATCGTCAAACTTACATGTATTGTCGGTTATCCTTTGCTTTGCTTCTTGATTATCCTCTTTACCGACATATGCATAGATACTAACACTAGACCGCTCGGCTCGAACCAGATTCCAACCTGGCGAGCGATCAAATTTAACATCTTTTCCACTCCGGGCGGCAGCATTCCAGCATGCTTGGTCGGGACGTACCACTTCTTCATCTGGTTGTAGAATTCTTCAATTGGGCACAGTCCCACCTCATGCACCTCCCCGCAAGTCTTACACGTGAACAGGCAGTGTTCCGCCGGGTGTCCCTTCCTCTCGCACTTCTTGCACGTCAGCCGCTTCCAGCAGCTCTGGTCGTCATGCTTGATGGACCCACAGTGGTTCCATCAAGCATGACCTGGGGTAATCCTGGTCAGTTCGACCCGGAAAACCCTTCGGCTGACCGGATCCGGCTGGCAGCCTGGACGGCTGACTGGCTTCTACCGAGAATAGGTACCGATACTGTTCCTCTTTAGACTCGCTCCCGGATCGCTGATACTCCTCTTCCGAGCTGGTCGCGTCTGACTATCGGGCGACCATGCGGACGGCTCGGGCCGTCCTGGCAGATGGCGGCCGGCCTCCTTGATCCGCGTTAAATCGGGACTTGAAACGGCCGGTTCCAACTGCCGCCTTGGGGCCTCGCTTCTTCGCTCTTAGGTAGGTGCGCAACGTCAATTCCAGCTCCGTCGTATTCTTCAACCGCAGTAACGCCAGCTGGTCTGCCAGCTCCCGATCGTCCAACGTGCTGATGAAATGTTCCACATGTTCACGAGCGGCTTCCGACCGGCTGGCATCTTCTTTAACGGGGATATCCGCCCTCATGCCAGCGACATTTAAGCGATGGAGATACTCCAGGGGGGTCTCATCCGCCCGCTTCTTGGTGTGGAAATATTGCCGCGCCGCCGATGTTCCAGATCCACAGTATTGTTCCTCGAACGCACCGGCCAATCCCCTCCAGTTTCCTCGGATTTCCCGGCTGAGCTGTTGGATCCAGTTTTTCGCTGGACCTTTCATCAAATCCCCAAAGATCAGGCATTTCTCATAGTCCGACGTCCGGTCTCTGAGAAATACCGACTTCGTCTTGCTCATCCATCCTCGGGCTTGGTCCTCGTCCGTGTCGCGTCCGGTGAAGTCTTTCAGCTCGGACGTGGCCGACATTCGCACCCTCGTGATCGCTCCCGAATCCGCATCAAACGCTTGGGCCGAGGCCATGTGGACTCGGCGGGCCATTCCCCGGTCCAGATCATCCGGATCGTAATGGTACTTGGCCGACTTGTCGGATTCCATATCCACGTCGCTGATAGACAGCTTCCTATTCGTTGGCCGACGTCCGGTCCGGCGGCCGGTCTGGCGGCTCGGCGGGGCGGCATGGGGTTCACTCTGCTTGGTCTGCACCGACTCCATGTCTTCGTCACTCGGCTCCCTCGCATAGTACAGGACTGGCTCGGACGCCTGAGTTCCACGACGTCCCGGCTGGTCCGGTGACTTCGGACTGCCGCGGCTGGCGCTCAGTCGACGTTGCTCTTCCAAGTATCGCTCCATCATCGCCGAAAACATGTTTTTCAGGTGATCCGGCACCTGAAGGCTCTCTTGGGGGGCGGCTTGAGGGGCGACTTGGGGGGGGGCGGCCGGGCTGCCAGAGCAACATTCCTTCTTGATCTGCCCAACCGCGTCTTCGTCTTCATCCTTCGGTTCTGGATCCGACGTCGCCGTCCGCCAGGCCTGTACGCTGTACTGGCTGGCGTTCTTCCGCTCGGGCGTACCAGGATCCTCACGTCCTCCAAGCCTCATGGCCGTCGCCACACGCGCTTCTCCCCTTGGCCAAGCGTCATGCGGGTGATACCCACCGATGAATCGGAAGAGTCCGCTTCCGAAGGGGCAGACTCGTACTGCGAAGAACCTGAGTGTATCCCGGCCGGTCTGCTTTGTTGCCGGCGGCGTGGACGGCGCCAATCCAGTCGTAGCTGTCATCTTGTTCGACGGCGGCGAGCAGCCCACTAGCGGTACCAAGCGGTCGTGCAGGGCACTCGACGCCTCCTTCAACTTGTCCATCTTCAGGTCAAACAGCTCGTTCGGATCAAACACGCCGGTGTTAATGCCGGCTTGTTTGTGTTGATCGAATAGTCCTCTGATAAGGGACACGTGGTCTTTTGAGAGAGTTGGGGGAGAGACGGGACCTTTCAATCCGCCTATGATCTTCGGCCGTGTTATTTTCAGCACGTTATCAGTCCGCAAGAACTGCCCCAACTCGTGAAGGTGGAAAGCACGCTCCAAGTCTATATCCGTTGATAGGCCGTCCTTCTTTTCTTCTTCAAACGCGGCCTATCTCTGCGGGTTTTGTAATCCGATTCCTGCCAATCCGGTCTCTTTAGGGGTAGGTGGGCAAGATCGCGACTTGGTCCCGATCCGGCCGGCTTCCCACTCCGGTCGTATCCGACTTCAGCTTCTTCTTCCTTAATTTGATCATTTATATCCATAATATGCAGTTGTTTGTTAGGATCATGGTCGGAACCATGATCCTTCCTCGGACTATGGCGACTTGCACCATAGTCCGATCCGGCTCCATCCGTCTAGCGGCCGGCACTACAGTGAGTAGTACCGTAATCCGGCACAGTACCGTAATCCGCCCCCGGCGGAGCCTCTAGGGGAGAAACTTCTTCTTTAATGTCGACCTCGAACTCCCCGAATCCTAGGCGACCATTGCATCCTTCCATCTTCAGCAGCATTGGGGGCGATATGCCTTCCCCCAATGCACCCGACACAACATCGTCAACAAATTTGACAGGTTTAGGTCTTTCGCCCGCTAGGAACTCGCGGTGATATCCAGGGTCACCAAGAGATCCGGGCACGCGCACCATTGTGGCGTAGTCGCTCTCAGAAAATCTTCCTGAGACGCGAACACCCACGGGGGTCCCAGACGACTGACTATCGGAGGGGGTACTCCGTCCATCCGAGTCATGATCCGATCCGGCATCCGGCCGGCTGGATCGGTCACTTCCATCCGCTTGATCGTGACTACTCGGATGTTGCATGTTAAAAGCTCACCTTGTGTACCCGTCAGTACTGGGTGGTTTGCTCTCCTGGTGGACCCGTCAGTACTGGGTGGTTTGCTCTCCTGGTGGACCCTAGGGCGAAAAGTGTAAATCGGGGAGATGAAGGTTAATACGAGGGGTAGATCCTGGGCGGAAATCGTCACCGGGGAGCTCGTCGGGCAATACACTTGAACTTTGTATAGTGCCGGCTGGACCGAGAATAATCAATCGGCCAGCTAAACCAATAACAATGAAGGGCGAATCCAAATGTGTATGCAAAGGGGAATCCAGATATAAATCCACACTCTTCCACAGAAGGCCAAATGTCACCACTTCCCAATACTTAATACCGGGTTCAAAACACGGGCGACTTGAGGTGAGTATACGAGGACGCCGCGACTCCCGGTCAGGGGACTTCCGGTGGGATAACTTAACCTTCCCCGGGCAAACCAATAGCAGGAAGAGGGGACCTTGTTAGCCCTCTGCTGTGAATCAATGAAAGCGACTTGTGTCTAAGAAAGCGAAACGTATACTGATTTATTCTATATCCAATACTCCCTCTTGTGTGACCTACCCCAAATAGCCCGGCTGACCAGTCGTGTGCCTTACCCGAAGTAGCCCGGTTAACTCCGATTTTGGTGTACCCGCCTGGCCGGTACACCAACCCCAGATGGTACCAACCCGGCCGGTACACCGAACCCAGCTGGTACCAGTCCGGCTGGCGAGGTCGGATTGCCATCCATCCGAGCCACTCAGCCGTGGGCGCTAGCTCTTCCTCTGCATCTTCTCATCCGATCCAGGTGTTTCCTTCATCCACTTAGAACACTCGTCTTCCTTCAGGCCCTTTTTGCTCATACCTTCCAAACAATCCGCCACCAATCCGCCACCAATCCGCCCCTCGGCCGTCCAACGTCCGCGGTCGTCCCTTCCATTTAGCCCGCTAGCCCAACTGTCCATGCCTTCTATCACGTTCGCCCGGCCTGATCCCAGGCCTGGTGCCGTCAGGCCGTCCGTAGGTGCGTCCGGCGACTCTCAGATCGCGTCCTCTGTTGACCAGTCCGGGCATCCAACTAAGGGCGACATTTCAACCAATCAGGTGAGAGCATCCATCATCATTAGTCCGTTAATTTCTGGAACACTTCACCACAAGAATGTGGTCCAGGTTCACTTTGTATCCGTGAAATCAGAGTCGGTAAGTTCTGCTCCACGTATGTCATTAAGTGTTTTCGCTGAGTCGTAGACGGACTTAGCCACCAACCTAACTCTTGACTCAATGCTCCTATTTTTCTGGAAATTGTCATATTCTTGCATATCTCCTTTGCATAGGAGATATACGTAATGATTCGTCAGGAGACATGTGTGAAAACCGCCAGATCAACCTTGCCGTTTTATAAATGACGTTTGTGCTTAGTAGCCATGTTGTCGCATCTTTCAGGCGTTGATCCTGTAGTGCTAACGGAATTGAAACTAGTCCTAGTCCTCCAGTTTCTCTAGGGGTGTAGAATAAAAGCGGAGACATTTTATGGCGTGCTGGTCCTCCGTCTGTAATCTGGGACCAAATAAATCTCATTTGGATTTGTATGAGCTTACTCAATATGTGATCCGGAGGATCGAATACTTATGCTATAAATGTGATCGCTAGTAAGACTACCGTATTGAATAGAATGACTCTGTCCATAATCAAAAGAGAGCATGACACTGCTGTCGCTAATCTCCTATGTATCTGTTCGATACGTAAACCCCAGTTAACTTCCGTCATATTTTTCAGACCGATTTCATAACCTAGATAACGTGTTGATACTCATTTCTTTAAAACTGGTAAACCACACCATTCTTTTGGAAGAATTGTTGGTCTCTGAATAATAATTTACTTTTTTTGGGTTGTACTTTCAGCCCTGCCAGTTGTCCAAATTTTATACCACTTCTAAACCTTTGTCCATCTGGTCTGCTTTCTGCAAGAATATGGTGGAATCATCAACAAATGCCGAGAATTGGTGCTTATCAAAAGCAGAATCTAGACATATATTGATGCCATCTAGTTCCTTCTCCTGTCGAATAGCCAATGTCAGAGGTTCCACAGCTAAAATGAATAACAATGGCGCCAATGGACAACCTTGACGTATCCCTGAACAGGCTTTTATTGGTTGAAAAATCTGATTGTAGACGAGAAATTCAGATGTAGTACCTTCATCTAAATTTCTAATTAAATTCACAAAGCTGGTACTGAACCCAAATAGCGATAACACATGTAATAGATAATGTATATCCACAGTATCGTAGGCTTTAGCGAAATCCAAAAATAAAATTCCTGGACACTCTTCATTTGGTAAAAGTTGACTTTGATATGATTGTTCGGTCTGTAGTGTGGCTATCATAATTGCGACTGCTTTTTCCATGCGCCGACCAGACACAAAACCTTGCTGTGTATCACCAATTTATAACCCTAAAAAGGTTTGTAAACGTAATGCCAGTATTTTCGCAAAAAAAATTGTAACCAGTTTGTAGTAACGAAATAGGTCTGTAATGTAGTGCATCTGCTGAATCACCTTTTTTCCTCAAAGGTAACACCAATGCTAGTTAGAAGGATACTGGTGACATTTGTCCTTCAAGTAGTCCATTGTATAAACTTGTCGACGTTGGACTCAATGTTTCTGCAAAATCCTTAAAAATCATTGTTTAAACCATCTGATCCAGCTGCTTTACGTCTTTCCAGGTGCTTGATTGAAGATAAAAACCTCATTTTCCTCAATCTGGGCCATTAAAATTTTATTCTGCTGTGCTGACACCTTTCGAGTGGTAGGAATTGTAAATAATTCTGCCATTTTCCTCTGATAAGAGTACTTCACGATGTTCGCCTCCTAGAATTCCTCGCCAAACAAACGCAAATTTATCTGGTATCGTCGTTCAGGGATGTACCTCTGATCCGTTAGGTACTATTATCTGTGATACTGTTTGGTCCTTTTAACGCACTGAAGTGTTTATATAGAGCCATCTTAAATCTCCCTCTTTCCGATGGAGTCTTCTTCCTTGACGTACTCTATGCGACTTATGGATTGCCTCTGCTATTGCTGTAACTAGGTGTTTCCGGGTGCGTGCATTACTGCGTAATGAACTGCGAAGTTGACGTACTCTTCGTCTTCTACGCCGTGCTGATCTCCTGGATACACGAAATAAAGTGGCCATTATTTTAACACTCAGTTGGTCCCACTTAATGCCAGCTGAATTTCGACTATCCAATATGTTTCGTAATGTCCCTTCTATCTTATCATGCATCCCAAATTGAGATGACCCAAAAAAAGGGTACCGAGGTCTCCGATTGAAAAATTATTGTTGGCCCTGTCTCTTTCTGATAAGAAGAGTTGAACTTGAGCATGGTCTGAATAAGCAGGCGGTTTACTGACATCTAGCCATGGGGTCAATGCTGTTAATCGTTTGGACACATAAAATCGATCAATTCGACTAGCCGAGTTGCCTTTCCAAAAAGTAAAGTGTTCGCTCGGGTCTAGTTTTCCCATCACTGGAGACTGATCCAATAAGTGCCCTCGCATCCGTTAAATGATATTTTTCCACAAGACGAGATAAACTGATACACTCAGTGTTATTATTACGTTCTCCACCGAATCGATCTATCACTGGGGATTCGACGCAATTAAAGTCACAACATAGTATCAATTTATCCATTTGGCTGGATAACATCTGGTTCACCTCGGAAAAATATTCTTTGTCAGTGGAGTTGCTGGCTGGAGCGTAAATACTTACAATCGTTACAGTTTTCCACTCGACCGCAATAAAACGTGAATACCAAAGTTGTTTTTTCCATGGAGTTATGAACTTGGCTTGATCTGGGTGAAAAAAAAATTGCTTCCCCACC
Organism: Sclerospora graminicola; assembly: GCA_001887855.2. Taxonomy (NCBI): domain Eukaryota; phylum Oomycota; class Peronosporomycetes; order Peronosporales; family Peronosporaceae; genus Sclerospora; species Sclerospora graminicola. Next base: position 37,619 of record MIQA02016645.1, read on the forward strand.
CGTTTTATCACCGCCTATACTCCAATATGCTATTTCTCTGTTACAGTTTTAAATTCCCCATCCATTGCTTCGTGTATTCTAAAGTTGTTTCTGAAGACGTAATATAGGTTTCTTGGAGTACAAAACTTTGGGGTAAATGTGGCCCTTTCATGTATCTCCACGCTGATAACTATCGAATGATTTCTGTTTTCTTAAATCCTCGAACATTTTGCGTCAATATAGTTAAAGAAGTCGCATCCATTTGATTATTTGTCTCTGATGTAATCGACTGGAATTTCATTTCCTTTCATAGCCTAAATTTCGCATAGCTTTCCATCGATGACAAATCAAAGTAATCATGTATGACCTTTTCGTTAATCATTTCGTTGCCCTTAGAAACAGGGTGATGAACTCTGTGAGTCGTCAGAGTTTTTTCGTGGAGAGTCAGGGATGATGGTGAAGTGATCCGCAATAATGTTCATCCATTTGTGTATGTCTGCCCAAGCCTATTCTTCTTCTTCCAGGACTTTATCGAAACATTCTCCATAATCTTTATATGCTACTTGTACTTTATAATGATGACTCAACAAATCCATTATGGAATCACTCGAAAGATAATATTCCCATACCATAGCAGCAAACTGTCCAGCGTATAAATATGCACTGATCAGGTACCGAGCCAACATGGATTCCCACCCCGGAGCACACAATCGAATTAACTTAATGCCCCCTTAAACTTTTCGACGTAATTCATTCCATTCCTGAGAGCTGTGAATGATTTCTGTTCGCTGTTCTGGCGCTTTTATTGCTGCATATCTTTGTTCCCAATCACCAAACCGTGCAGCCTGCACACCTTCAATACCATTATTTTTTCCTTGTGCGATCATGGCGCACCAACATTGTTCACGCCAAATTCGTGTGACAGCAATCAACGTCTCTGTGGTAATACCATCAAGTATAAAAGGAGCTCCATCGAATGTTTGCAATAATTGCAATAGTAGTATGCTCTCCTTGTCCGCTGCTGTTTTCCAGACTTCTGGACCTCTATTTAGGTGTGGAAAGGGCACTGTGGTCTGTTGCTTCCACATTACCTCTAAAGCACCCCATGCTTTCATCCAATGTTCTGTTGTCACTGCTGGACTTGGAGCACATTTATTAAAGTCATCCGTTTTTTACAACGAAGTTGAACAACTTTCACATCCGTTCCTCGTACGTAGCGGGTTGGGTTCGTTACAACCTGAGTCCCACTTTCGATAGGATCCTTTCTTGTACACAACCGTTTAGCTTTGGTCGTTCTCTTATGTTCCTCAATTAATGCATCGTGTTCAACTTCTGTTTGGAATTCTGCTTCCGAAGTTGACACTAGTAATTTTTGTTCAGTACTATCTTGAGTATCTATCCAGCTACGATGGTACCATTGGTACAATACCGATTCTGGAATGTTGTATTGATGTATCAATTTCTCATGTGTGTCTGATTTAGACAGATCAGCTTCCAATAACTTAATTTGTTCTGGAATTGACTGCCGTCCGACCTTTTCCGTGAGAAAATGAAGGACTTCTAATAGTCCAGGATCATGAGCCAGAATAATCTGCTCAATGTCACATTTTAAATAATCATGAATAGACGGTCCTCTCAGCCTATTAATTAAATCCTTCGTCAATTTGTCCCATTCTTCAGACTGCCATGCCTGTTGAGATTTCGTATCCACCAGGATTCCGGTATCCTTCTCCGTATGGTTGGAGACCTCATTCATGACGATATCCACATTTAGTGTTATTACATCGATCATCATCAAACCCTTCTTCTGAATCACTGCAACTACTAGTTTCAGTCATTATTACATCCACTTCATCCCCTGGCATAACGTCATGAGATCTCAGCCCATGAATATACGCTGAATAATGTGCCTCTTTAAAAAAGAGAACAATTGGCCAGTGCATATGATCCGTTAAAGTCATTTGTTTTAGACTTCGAAATTTTCGATACAATTCTGTAACGAGATAGGATATTCTCCACTCATCATGTAACACTTATGTTTTTTGTTACGTGTTTCTGGTGCGAAATGAACTACGCCAGGTTCCTCCATCATTGCATTAGTGTTTATGACAAAGATGTCTTTCTGAAGTAAAGTACTCATTGTGGCCAATGTATCGTTACTTCCCCAAGCCTTTTGTGGTACTGTATCAGTAATCTTAGATCCACTTGATGCAAATTCACTTAAATACTGCTTAAATTCGCGATCTGACTCCTTTGCTGAAATTTTTTCGTAGCCACGTCCTAACCCCAATAAAGTATGCTTGCGAATACCTGCCAGGAATTTTAATTCGAAGTCTAGTAGAGCCCGAATATGACTTCCTTCTTTCACCAGTCGAGCTAAGGTTTCCAGTGCCTCAACATTTTCACTTTGAAATTGAAGCGACGCTAGTGCTTGACATATTGCATACACTTGACAGTTACCTGTCGCTGGTGTTGCAATACGTCTTAAACCCATTAGCTTTTCTGTCTCTTGTAGGGTAACTTTGTTTTGAAGTGGAGTAGTGATTTGTTCTTTCATCTGAAAACCATCCACTGAACCGTTGTTATCCTTTAGATCGTTTAACATTCCCATCTTTGATCTTGCCTTCCTCAATTAGTAAAGCCTTGTGTTGTGTCTGTTTGCGTAATTGACTGTCCTTATGTGTCTCTAAATTCTTAGAGTCATGGTGATCATTTTGATCAGCATCTGGCAATTTCTTTAGTTTTGTGATTTTGCCTTGACCTTCCATTTTCACATGGTCCCCGATAGACTGGTGGATCTTATCTCCACTGATGTCTTTTTCTTTTTGGGTGGTTACGTGGTGTACCATCTCTTTCTCCTTATTGCCGGCATTATTAATATTTATTGCCTGCGTAATGTCCTTCCCGTTTCCCTGTGTGTTACCTCCTGATGTTGAGGTTGGATTAAACACCGTTACTTTTTCGGTGTGCCCGTGACTTTTACCCAGTCTGGAGATGCACCGGGAAGAGATTCATTCTGTGTCCGGGACTCCTCCTGCTGATCTGGAGTGTCCGTATCAGAAGAAGATGGTGAAATTAGTTTTTCACTACGCTCTTCTTCTTCGTTCATTTCCTCGTCTGTTTGTATGTTGACGTCTTCAATTGTGGTGTTCCTGTGTATATCAATCTGGTCCCTACAATCATCCATACTTGAAAAGGTTTCCACGAACTCTTGCACTTTTTTCGTGTCCTCAGTAGAAATAACTATGCACCGTGTTTTTTGCATTGCTTCTACCGTGATCGTACATTGTTTCATTGGGTGCCCAATTCACCACAGCGTAAACATTGGCGCCGTCCCCTCATTTTGGGGTGTTCTATGATTACCATTACCTGATTCCAATATAAACGACATATATCAGTGAGTTTTTCTGGACAATTCATAGTGGCCATTGTTTAACCCACTGATGTGAAATTTTCCGACAAGGGTCCACCATTATCCAAATCTTCCAATTGAAACGGAACATCAATTATAGTTTTCAACATAGCATATAATTGTGTCAAGTCCGTTGTTCTTGACACATTCCTCAAAACACACGCATAATAATCCGCTTGAGTGTATTTTTCCCCGTTACTATCCACTTGATTTTTCCAAATCGAATCGACAGTATAATCCTTACGTTTGTGTAAGTTGTACACCGTATGGTCGTACCGATGAAATGGTACTCTGACTCCCACAAATTGTTCCGCCATTTCGCGAGTGTAAAAGTGAAAGTAAATCGAATGATTGTTAGCGTTGTAACTTATCGTTTTCACTTGGTCAATCATCGCCCATAACTCCTTCGAACCTTTTGACCGAGTCGCCGCAGCAGGGGCTATACTTTCTTGTATGCACTTCGTACTTAGAAAGGCCGCTTTAATCGGACTTTCGCCTTTCATGTCCATAATCAAACATCCTTCTACCTGAACCCGTATAGTTTGAATTAAGCGGACATGATGCTCTGGTGACATTATCCGCTTAACAAATTGAGGGATTCGTCTTGCAATAATGTTGTCTTCCAACAGCCCTTGCACAATTATCCACTCGTGATCAGTTCCATCTCTTAATTTGGTTGGTGCAAATTTAGCATATTCCCTCTCACAAATTTTCCTTAGTTCAGGAATCAACGCTCCATCGTAAATTTCCTTACGGAAAAGAAAATCAGTCGTGTAAACCTTCTGCACGGTTGATTTTTCCTTGGGTACTATTTTCGCCGCCCACCCTGAAAGTAGTAGCGGATCTTGCCCCGCTTGTCGCACAGCTGCCTATCCGATCATTTCCCGCAAAATTCCTTCGAATGTTTGGTCTGACTTCTGCGCACTTATAGCCGCACCAACATTTCGTTGTTTCCATCCTGTCCAATCCTGTTTCGTTTTGACCAAAATGTGCTCAAATAGCTCCAGTAGACAGTCATTTTCTCCTTTTTAAGTTTTGGCAAGCGTTTCGCACTAGGGGACAACTTTGATGCTGGGACCTTAGCCTTTACATACACTTGCTCAAATAGCTGTTGCATGGTGTCAACCCATGCTTTTACCTTCGATGAAGTCTGGGAAGCATTTCAATGTAGCCCTCAATGCCCCGGCTAGGTCCACTGTTGATTTAACTTTGACCTTTTTATTACCGGATGATGGCACAGTTTCAGAAATTATTCTGACTTCTGATGTCTTCGATGTACCACCTGTCGAAGTATCAATCTTAGAATCAGGTTTACGGTGATCAGCTGAATTGGCCTGGTTCTCCGTCGAATCAGCTTCAGTGGTCGTCGTCGTTGTTGCACGAAGTTCTACGACCTCCATTCCCTCCCCTTGCGCCTTGTTGTCCTCCTCTCCCACATTTTCAAGTGGGCCGGAAAACTTCTTCACTTGACTCGTCGGGTCCACCGACATGCCACCACTAGATGGTGGGGTTGGGACGCGCATTGTCGTAGTAGCTTTTTAGGTTCTTGGTAGTTCGTCAATCGACCCGATCGGGTGAGTGCTAGAAAGCAAATTGAGAAGTTGGTACCAAAATTTGTTGATACTGATACTATAGTTTCCTACCGATACCTAAAATTAACAAGTCCGTACGGTTTACTACCGAAATTAACATGGTCGGTATTGGTATACCAAAATTAGTACCAAAATTTGATTTGACCGGTATGACATACCGGTACTTGCACCAACATTGGACCGAATACCGGTAAATAGTACCGGTAGTTTGTATCGGGCTTGACTTATATACCCGATAATTGCATAGAAATTTTCTCCATGGCAGTTGAGAATACAAGAAGAGGTTTGCATTCCTCCATGGAGAACTATTGCCGCTGCAAGACGACGGACGGAAGCTGGGGGAATACTTGCGCTGTTGGGAACTATCTACTAGAATACCTATGACTTTAGTCATTAGTATCCTAGTATATAGTTGTCAAAAAGGTTACCACAAATTGTTGTTTATTATTCTTAACTTCTTCTCTCCAGCATAAAAGACTGCTTTCATTAACAAAAAACTGTTGTATTATAAAAACTAACAACCATACTACTTCTGCTTTTGGGTCTAGTCATAGCGTTAATATTTTTTGTATCATTTTGCATACTTTTTGAACCCATATTTATTCATGAAAATGCATATAAAATTGCTTATAAAACATATTGGTGATGCTGGCTCGGCATACTCGATAGTAAGCAGATAAAGATACTATTTACTATAATTACCATCAATTAATTGTCCACCTCCTTATCTTTTGCTGGAAAGTCAAACATAGCATATGTGACGCTACATAGATGGGGCGTGTTAAAAACATTAATATCATTATCATCTCTACGACTTTTTTTCAATATTAGATATACCGAGATAAAATATTCACTCTGGATACCGATATAGTCGGTACTACTGTAATACCGAGATTAGTATGGCGGTAAATACTATCAGTACCGAGTACCTAGATTGGCTCTGACGGTGAATACTACGTGTAAGGTAGTCCATGTTACTTAACAACTATTGGCTACTATAAATGATCTAATCTGTGAGATATTTATTGGCGCAGGGTCTTCATGCAATCGCGGTTGGATGGTCTCCATGTATCTACTCGCTTTTGAAAGCGGTGCTGATGGGTAGTTTAACTTGCACTGGATACATAATTGCAGACGTATTCCTTCCACTCTTGTTACAGATCGCCTTTGCATAAATATCATGATCTCAAAAAGAGTTCTTCCTTTTGTCCTCTGGAACATATCAGTATCTGTGAAGTTTTCCATAATTCATTTATTTCATATATATATCCATTGACGACGAGCTTATACCACCATGTGATATTATCTCATGGATCATCTCGGTCCCCTTAGTAATACAGTGCCAGCTCACGATAGTCGGAGTCGTCGTCAACCTGACTTTCAACACTGGTTGTGAAGTGACCCGCAATAATGTTCATCCATTCTTGTAGTTCTGCCCAAGCTGATCCTTCTTCCTCCAGAACTTTATCGAAACATTCTCCATAATCTTTATATGCTACTTGTACTTTATAATGATGACTCAACAAATCCATTATGGAATCACTCGAAAGATAATATTCCCATACCATAGCAGCAAACTGTCCAGCGTATAAATATGCACTGATCAGGTACCGAGCCAACATGGATTCCCACCCCGGAGCACACAATCGAATTAACTTAATGCCCCCATAAACTTTTCGACGTAATTCATTCCATTCCTGAGAGCTGTGAATGATTTCTGTTCGCTGTTCTGGCGCTTTTATTGCTGCATATCTTTGTTCCCAATCACCAAACCATGCAGCCTGCACACCTTCAATACCATTATTTTTTCCTTGTGCGATCATGGCGCACCAACATTGTTCACGCCAAATTCGTGTGACAGCAATCAACGTCTCTGTGGTAATACCATCAAGTATAAAAGGAGCTCCATCGAATGTTTGCAATAATTGCAATAGTAGTATGCTCTCCTTGTCCGCTGCTGTTTTCCAGACTTCTGGACCTCTATTTAGGTGTGGAAAGGGCACTGTGGTCTGTTGCTTCCACATTACCTCTAAAGTATCCCATGCTTTCATCCAATGTTCTGTTGTCACTGCTGGACTTGGAGCACATTCATTAAAGTCATCCGTTTTTTCACAACAAGGTTGAACAACTTTCACATCCGTTCCTCGTACGTAGCGGGTTGGGTTCGTTACAACCTGAGTCCCACTTTCGATAGGATCCTTTCTTGTACACAACCGTTTAGCTTTGGTCGTTCTCTTATGTTCCTCAATTAATGCATCGTGTTCAACTTCTGTTTGGAATTCTGCTTTCGAAGTTGACACTAGTAATTTTTGTTCAGTACTATCTTGAGTATCTATCCAGCTTCGATGGTACCATTGGTACAATACCGATTCTGGAATGTTGTATTGATGTATCAATTTCTCACGTGTGTCTGATTTAGACAGATCAGCTTCCAATAACTTAATTTATTCTGGAATTGACTGCCGTCCGACCTTTTCCGTGAGAAAATGAAGGACTTCTAATAGTCCAGGATCATGAGCCAGAATAATCTGCTCAATGTCACATTTTAAATAATCATGAATAGACGGTCCTCTCAGCCTATTAATTAAATCCTTCGTCAATTTGTCCCATTCTTCAGACTGCCATGCCTGTTGAGATTTCGTATCCACCAGGATTCCGGTATCCTTCTCCGTATGGTTGGAGACCTCATTCATGACGATATCCACATTTAGTGTTATTACATCGATCATCATCAAACCCTTCTTCTGAATCACTGCAACTACTAGTTTCAGTCATTATTACATCCACTTCATCCCCTGGCATAACGTCATGAGATCTCAGCCCATGAATATACGCTGAATAATGTGCCTCTTTAAAAAAGAGAACAATTGGCCAGTGCATATGATCCGTTAAAGTCATTTGTTTTAGACTTCGAACTGTTTCGATACAATTCTGTAACGAGATAGGATATTCTCCACTCATCATGTAACACTTATGTTTTTTGTTACGTGTTTCTGGTGCGAAATGAACTACGCCAGGTTCCTCCATCATTGCATTAGTGTTTATGACAAAGATGTCTTTCTGAAGTAAAGTACTCATTGTGTCCAATGTATCGTTACTTCCCCAAGCCTTTTGTGGTACTGTATCAGTAATCTTAGATCCACTTGATGCAAATTCACTTAAATACTGCTTGAATTCGCGAGCTGACTCCTTTGCTGAAATTTTTTCGTAGCCACGTCCTAACCCCAATAAAGTATGCTTGCGAATACCTGCCAGGAATTTTAATTCGAAGTCTAGTAGAGCCCGAATATGACTTCCTTCTTTCACCAGTCGAGCTAAGGTTTCCAGTGCCTCAACATTTTCACTTTGAAATTGAAGCGACGCTAGTGCTTGACATATTGCATACACTTGACAGTTACCTGTCGCTGGTGTTGCAATACGTCTTAAACCCATTAGCTTTTCTGTCTCTTGTAGGGTAACTTTGTTTTGAAGTGGAGTAGTGATTTGTTCTTTCATCTGAAAACCATCCACTGAACCGTTGTTATCCTTTAGATCGTTTAACATTCCCATCTTTGATCTTGCCTTCCTCAATTAGTAAAGCCTTGTGTTGTGTCTGTTTGCGTAATTGACTGTCCTTATGTGTCTCTAAATTCTTAGAGTCATGGTGATCATTTTGATCAGCATCTGGCAATTTCTTTAGTTTTGTGATTTTGCCTTGACCTTCCATTTTCACATGGTCCCCGATAGACTGGTGGATCTTATCTCCACTGATGTCTTTTTCTTTTTGGGTGGTTACGTGGTGTACCATCTCTTTCTCCTTATTGCCGGCATTATTAATATTTATTGCCTGCGTAATGTCCTTCCCGTTTCCCTGTGTGTTACCTCCTGATGTTGAGGTTGGATTAAACACCGTTACTTTTTCGGTGTGCCCGTGACTTTTACCCAGTCTGGAGATGCACCGGGAAGAGATTCATTCTGTGTCCGGGACTCCTCCTGCTGATCTGGAGTGTCCGTATCAGAAGAAGATGGTGAAATTAGTTTTTCACTACGCTCTTCTTCTTCGTTCATTTCCTCGTCTGTTTGTATGTTGACGTCTTCAATTGTGGTGTTCCTGTGTATATCAATCTGGTCCCTACAATCATCCATACTTGAAAAGGTTTCCACGAACTCTTGCACTTTTTTCGTGTCCTCAGTAGAAATAACTATGCACCGTGTTTTTTGCATTGCTTCTACCGTGATCGTACATTGTTTCATTGGGTGCCCCAATTCACCACAGCGTAAACATTGGCGCCGTCCCCTCATTTTGGGGTGTTCTATGATTACCATTACCTGATTCCAATATAAACGACATATATCAGTGAGTTTTTCTGGACAATTCATAGTGGCCATTGTTTAACCCACTGATGTGAAATTTTCCGACAAGGGTCCACCATTATCCAAATCTTCCAATTGAAACGGAACATCAATTATAGTTTTCAACATAGCATATAATTGTGTCAAGTCCGTTGTTCTTGACACATTCCTCAAAACACACGCATAATAATCCGCTTGAGTGTATTTTTCCCCGTTACTATCCACTTGATTTTTCCAAATCGAATCGACAGTATAATCCTTACGTTTGTGTAAGTTGTACACCGTATGGTCGTACCGATGAAATGGTACTCTGACTCCCACAAATTGTTCCGCCATTTCGCGAGTGTAAAAGTGAAAGTAAATCGAATGATTGTTAGCGTTGTAACTTATCGTTTTCACTTGGTCAATCATCGCCCATAACTCCTTCGAACCTTTTGACCGAGTCGCCGCAGCAGGGGCTATACTTTCTTGTATGCACTTCGTACTTAGAAAGGCCGCTTTAATCGGACTTTCGCCTTTCATGTCCATAATCAAACATCCTTCTACCTGAACCCGTATAGTTTGAATTAAGCGGACATGATGCTCTGGTGACATTATCCGCTTAACAAATTGAGGGATTCGTCTTGCAATAATGTTGTCTTCCAACAGCCCTTGCACAATTATCCACTCGTGATCAGTTCCATCTCTTAATTTGGTTGGTGCAAATTTAGCATATTCCCTCTCACAAATTTTCCTTAGTTCAGGAATCAACGCTCCATCGTAAATTTCCTTACGGAAAAGAAAATCAGTCGTGTAAACCTTCTGCACGGTTGATTTTTCCTTGGGTACTATTTTCGCCGCCCACCCTGAAAGTAGTAGCGGATCTTGCCCCGCTTGTCGCACAGCTGCCTATCCGATCATTTCCCGCAAAATTCCTTCGAATGTTTGGTCTGACTTCTGCGCACTTATAGCCGCACCAACATTTCGTTGTTTCCATCCTGTCCAATCCTGTTTCGTTTTGACCAAAATGTGCTCAAATAGCTCCAGTAGACAGTCATTTTCTCCTTTTTAAGTTTTGGCAAGCGTTTCGCACTAGGGAACAACTTTGATGCTGGGACCTTAGCCTTTACATACACTTGCTCAAATAGCTGTTGCATGGTGTCAACCCATGCTTTTACCTTCGATGAAGTCTGGGAAGCATTTCAATGTAGCCCTCAATGCCCCGGCTAGGTCCACTGTTGATTTTAACTTTGACCTTTTTATTACCGGATGATGGCACAGTTTCAGAAATTATTCTGACTTCTGATGTCTTCGATGTACCACCTGTCGAAGTATCAATCTTAGAATAAGGTTTACGGTGATCAGCTGAATTGGCCTGGTTCTCCGTCGAATCAGCTTCAGTGGTCGTCGTCGTTGTTGCATGAGGTTCTTCGACCTCCATTCCCTCCCCTTGCGCCTTGTTGTCCTCCTCTCCCACATTTTCAGGTGGGCCGGATAACTCCTTCACTTGACTCGTCGAGTCCACTGACATGCCACCACTAGATGGTGGACCGGACCCAGGGTCCAGATCGCGCATTGTCGTAGTAGCTTTCAGCTCTAAGTTCTTTGTAGTTCTTCAATTCACCTGAGCCAGGTGAGTGCTAGAAAGCAAGTTGAGAACTGACGGTGAATACTATCGATACTCAATACCATAATTTTAGACTTCGGTAGTGATTGACACCAACATTACTCAGGGCGGTATCGGTACAGTCCTCTTCATAATAACATTGAAGTTCCAGGTATCGGTATCGGTAGTGTTTAATACCGGTGGTACTACCGGTACTAACCACTACCGGTACCAATACCGCACACCCCCTGGTAATAAGCAACAAAACAATGAAAGGAGAAATAGGGCTCTAACCTTTAACGCTCATGTACAAATACAAAAATATATAAGCTGTGCAACAATACGCTGTCTCCATAACATCCTCTTTTAAGTTTTTATTGGTGAATTCCAGTGAAAAGCCTTGTGATTGGCGGAAAGGAGAATATAATGGTCAAATATATTGCGTTACTTAGTTTATATTGCTCAATAAAGTTATGGGACCACCCCATTGTATTTGTGTTTCGGATATTTTGTAGGACATGTGAGGTCGACCATCGGATGATATAACAGTGAATGACTATATGGGAGGAGAAAGTTTACTGAGAAACTAGGTAAGGCGAGTGATTGGCGGTTGCTTTTTTCATATATAAATTCTGGACTACACCAAGATGGAGAGCAAATACTTACTCGATCATGATGTCCATACAGACAAAAGTGCTCAGCCATCCTTGCCAAAAATCAGAACCTCGATGTTGAAGGCCCTGCCACCCCGGGCATGCGGCGCTTTTCCTCGTTTCCTAAAAAGTCCCGAAACCGCTGTAAAACCCTACGTCTCCAAATTAAAGTTGTACGAGATTCAAAAATCAACCTTTTCACTCGATCTTCTGATCTCAGAACATGAGACCACAAAAGAAACTGCCCATCTTCAATTCTGGAGCTAATGGCTGGCTCGAGTTCCCAGTACATTGCACGGTCGACTTCCTTCGCTGCATCAAAAATTGAACCACCAACCTTTTCCAGTAATACTAGATACAAGGCAATATCAATGTACTTTTCGACGCGCAAGGAAGTCTCAGTACGAAGTTTTTCTAGGAATTCATTTTTAAACAACGAATCCATTTTGAATGCGTCAATGTTTTTTGGGGGGCGTGAAAACGCAAGTGCTAGAAGTTCCGTCATTTTGAAGTGCAGCTTCGCAAAATCTTTTATGGATTTGTAAGAAAAACCCGGTAAGCTTCGAAGAAAATGCTCAAAACGAGTGAGGACATCTTCATTAGTAATCTTGCGTTCTTCGTCTTCTTGCTTAATCGTTGTGTTAGCTCTCAAATATCGTTGGACAGAGTCGAACTCGAATGCATTTGTCCGTTCAGACTCAGCGGAGGCCAAAGCAAGATCGCAACTGGCAAACGATGTAGATGCGATGATCATTAAGAGAAGGCAAAGCTTCATGACTTGGATGTGGAGACGTGGGTTTGGATTGGACTTGCCAAAGTGACTTGACAATTCAAAATGTAAACTAACGGGCGTAACAAGTAAATAAATGCATTCTCCGTTCCACCAATCACAAGATTTCCTTCTGGATTCCACAAATTGAAGAACTACATGTAGATTAATATTTCTACAGTAAGTTTTACTTACTGTTAGAACAGATACGCCATCGAAAATATATCAAGTAAAGAAAATTCCAGCGGTTTCATCATACTTTATTTCAACTTTAATTGCGGGATCTTCTATGCTAGAAGAGTGGTAAATAGGATTCTGTATGAAATTCTCATATCACTTGGGAATGACTACGGAGCATACAAAACATCACGTGCTTGTCATAAAAAAGACATGAGTAATATAAGAGAAAAACCAGCAAAGCTCGCCTGTAAGATCTTACTGTATCAAATTGGCTTTAACCAAATGAAATGGACGCACTAGCCAACATACTCGTTGTCTGATTTACATGGATCTGAGCAAGAAGGAATAAACTTTGGACGAGCAGAATAAAAGGCAAAAATGCTATAGTTGCCGGAGATTCTGGCAAATCATTGCGTTTCATTTTGATTGATGGAGAAACCAACATGCCGTCCGCATACTTTTAGGTAAACGAGTTTGGATTCTTGTTTTTACATCACGCGACATTGTCTCCAATACAATGACAACTCGTGTACCTTCGTTATAGGCACATTCTCCGCTTGATACCGAGAGTATTCGAACTTGTGAGGCCACCCATAACAGAACGCAAAAAAGTCGGCGGGTTGACTAAAATGGACCACTGGAGAAGGAGATGAGGACGCCGGTAGCTACTCGTTCGCTCTCTATCTTCAATCGTTAACCTACTAATAGCGATGCCTCGCAACCACTAGCCACAGATAGATCCGTACTGGAGCCGAAAAAGACATACATGACTGGAGACGTAGCGGCTACATATGGACCGTGGTAAGCTTGCATACAAGCTGCTAGAGAATGAATTATTATGAGGGTTAAGCATCATGGCCACAGTGATTCCAGCCACCATGAAGCTGAAGACGCGCTTGAAGCTGTAGTTTGGTTTACAGCAAACAATTTGCGCGTAGTGTCGTAGCCGACCATTGTTGCCATGCGGATGTGAAAAGCGCAAAGCGGTACGTGACTGTGTTACATCATCTCTTCTTTCACGACTTTCAGCGCAAAATGGACTTTAATTTCCTGAACCTGCTTAAACGGATCGTCGCTGGACTCCAGAAAGCATGCGCCGGTTTCACGTCGATTACCCAACTTCTTTTTCTCATACTCCGTAATTAGTCTGTGCCAGACTATTAATGAACACAGACTAATTAAGGTATGTTCGGAAATAGTCTGTGCCAGACTAATTTATAAGTTGGTAATTAGTCTGGGTTAAACTAAGTGTCACACACACCCTGTACCATAACGTGAGTACAGCGTACCGTAAAACCCGTTGCTGATAGTTCCTATTGGGTTAGGATGAGACAAGTTTTAGTTTAAAAATTGATCTTAGGTGTTGTTCTATTCTATAAGCAAGAAGAAAAAAATTAATTAGAAAAAGAAGTATTAGATGCTCCTTATTTGCCTGACAATAGGTAGATAGCTGGCTGGTATCCAATCAATCCAGCTAACTGAGGGCCACCGACATGCATAAGCAGTCTGGGCTTTTCCATCTTGAGCATAAGACTTTGAAGTCGGATGAACTAGTCGTGTTCTACCAATAGTTTAAACAATTGCGTCCGGGCGATCTACTATCTCAGAATAAAAGCGAATACGGACCTTTTTAAAAATAGATTGATGATAGGCTGCCAAGTAATAATATTTTCTGTAACACCGAGTAATTTTTTGACCAGGCTAGTCACAGCTTTTAAAGGCTGCCTAAATCTATATTGGTACGATTTTATTACCAGAGTTATCAAAGATTTATAAAAAAGCAAGTTGTTCAAAAATGTAATGGTTAACAATCTATCTTACGATATCTCTACCTCAGCAAGAGTGTCTTCAAAACGACTGATATCAGCGGGATCGATTTGCAGGAAGCCCCCGCCCTCTGTGAAGCTGCTCTGCTTTTGACATCATTCTTTACGGTACGTTGTACCTTCGTTATGGTACAGGGGGCCAACTGTTCCAGACTAATTAGGAAGTTTTGAGAGCTCACTAATTTTTCTTCACCTAAATTAGTCTGTGCCAGACTAATTCCGAACACAGACTAATTTTGCACACAGACTAATTACGGTGGGAGGAGTACTACACAAACTGGTACAGTGTACCATTTCTTATCCCATGTTACACACTTTCCCACAAGTTTTTTTATGACATGCACGTGATGTTTTGCATGCTCCGTAGTCATTCCCATATCACTAAGCAGAAATTTATTGAGAAGAGTTACTGTATTTTCGTAGTGACAGTCGCTATCAGAAAATTTAAAACTGAGTTTATTGGCAACATAAACATAAAGAGAGCCGCATCAAACATGCAAGTGTGGATAACGAGCCTTTGGTCGTTCTTCTTCTTACATTTGTACGTAGTTTACTTACCCTTGCGACTTCCTTACTCACCCAACAAATGTGAAGGCAACACGTGTCACCTATTCCAAATAGCGAAGTTATCTTCTTAAGTAGAGACCAAAGGATACACAATAAACGTGTACTGTAGTGTATTATTTAACACCAAGGACAATGGGAGACAGATAGACACAAGAGGACAGTGGTCAGTAAAATATCAGATTAAGGTAAACAACTATCGATTCACAAGGACGGTGCTTATTAGACAATGCTTCGTCTGAAGATGCTCTTTCTACAAAAGTTTGTCTCGACCCCCTCAGCATCTACCACCTCGAAAATTAGGACGTAATAATCTGTATCAAGTGGAGATTGCTGCCAAGAAGATGTCAAAGAAAATTGATGGTGGTTGCAGAGATTGTTCATTAACCTTAAATTTACTCCTTATTAACATATTACTTTAGCACGTATAAGATGAAAATTGAGACAAATTGACGGTAAGTGCACACGAAGCCTCGACACGTGGATTATGGAATTATCAATTCATCGCGTCCAAACGATTGCTTCGAGAACAGGTGCAAGGGGACGGATCGCTTGGTCGACGAGGTGTGGGTCGCATTTTTTTTTCTGGTACGTTCAATGACGATAGATTAGCCATAAAAATTACACGATCCAACATTCCAGCAAACAAGTCAACACTCAGTCATTCGTATTTGTTTAAATTCATCGTAAACGTGTTTTCGTTTGCTGTCATTCATTCCAAACTCGATATGCTATCGACGCATTATTAATATAGCGCCGCATATTAAATACAACCAGCAAAGTAGGTTCGGTTTTGACCGGTTATAACTGACGTCAAAGGGTTCCATAAGAATGATTGGCTTAGAGATTGCTTGGTATGAAGACTGTCGGAAACGTTTAGCACTGTAAAAGTTGGATAAAATTGAAAGTGAATTACATTAATATAATAGACTTGGTCCCGGTTCACGGTGTCGCTACGTATAGCCATCTATATCGCTAAATTACACATGTATTGCTCAACCTCGAGACTGATACCACTGAGATCCAGCTCCAACCATCTTTTACTGCATGTTCTGATGGGCCAGACTTCAAGTAAGATTGGATGTCAACGAAGTCTGATGGTGGCTACAAAATATACTGATTAACGTAATTTTTTATAGTAACTTATGTGGCTTTTTCAGTCCCGATTTTGCTTCTCCGCTTTGCACAGAATATTATGCCCTAAATTTGAGGCGATAGGGTCTAAACAAACGCTCGGGGGAAGAGTACCGTGATAAGCATTGTCCGCCAGTAATAATGAACTCCGTCCTTGCGATCTCCGGCTTGTTTACCTTAATATAATACCTTACTAACCACTGTCCTCCACTGTCTTTTATTCTCCAGAAACCACCCATTGTTCTTTGGTGTTGGATATTATCCATATCTACACGATTACTACTAGTTTCGAATTTCCCGGCAAGTCCTCACCCAACAAGGTTGGGGAGGATCAGGACGGAAACGAGGAGCAAAGGACATACGCGGGCGAACGGCCTCGGCACGAGGCCAGGACCCCCCATCCCAGACCAACGCACATGCCGACTTAGGCCAGTGAGCTCACCGTTCGCAGCTACAAGCGCGGCGGTGGACTCTGCTCAGGATACACATGGCTGGGCTTACATAGAGCCAGTTCGCACGACAAAATTGAGATGGTGTCGGCCAAAATTACCGGTGGAGCCACCTCACCCAGGATTACCAATGCTAGCAGTGGCTAGCTTGCGATTTTACAATGACATCGAGCCAATTTTCAGGACACCCGAAGTGTGGCGAGGGTCACAGCAACAGGAAAGTTAAAGCCCCCAGGAAGTGCTTTAGTTCCCGAGGTCCAACGGAAGATCTCACGTAGTTCTTAGCACTGCAATTGAGCACCGACAAACAGTAACAAGGAAGGACGAACTACATCTGAAGTCATTTATTCAGTGTTTTTATACCAACTACCCTGCACCGCTCTTGTCAGCGATAAGAAACTTCTTAGGAGACATGAATTTGAAGACCAACCCGTCCGAACCTGTTGAAGATCCAGAGCAGCAAATAGTCTAAAGGATTAGGATATACACAGGTAGTTATTTTATCACTTACTTCTGGTAATTGACTGATAAACTACTCTTAAAACAAAATACACGATTTCTGTGTACCTTTAGTCTCTACGTAAGAGGATGACCTCACCATATGGAATAGTTTGTTCTTTTTGACTCCACATTTGATGGGAGAGTAATGAAGTTGCAAGGATAAGTAAGCTACGTAGAGTGTGATAAGCCGACTGAACTAGGGCGAGTTTGATCCGCCTCTCTTTCTTTTTCTGCTGCCAATAAACTCACTGTTTAGTTTTCTGCATAACGTCTATCTACCGACAGGGCTTCGAAATTTAGGTAATTTTCCTCAATATGAAACTTTCTGAGTGATATAAAATTCATATGATGAAATGACACTGATCCCCAACTAAAATTCGGAAATAGAGGATGATGATAAATTAAAATTTTTGTGTGACGCATTCAACCATCTTACGAAAATTTGACGACGGAAGTAAGCGATGTCGCCGTGACTTTTTTACTTGATACATTTCCAATTGCTGTATCTGTATTAAATTACACTTACTGTAGTAAGTATAATCGCAGTTGCTGGGAAGGATCCGGACTACCAAACGAGAGAAAAGAGAGCGAAGCAAACCCTGAAATGGCCTCAAAACGGCAGATCCCCAGGAAAAAAGATTTTACCACCGGATAAAGATACTGACGGAGGGGCACCTAGCAGAAGCAAGGAAGAGCTGGCACAATCAAGGGGAGTGGATGAGATTGTGCCATATTCGCAATTAAGTGAATAATCGGAATCCAGTGACTACAAAATGAAAAAGAGGGCTTAAGTACGAAAAAGACGTTTTGAGCCTGATGTCATAGTACATGAAAAACAAAATGTAGATGAACAAGTTCCTATTCACTCAATACCAGAAGGGGGGATACTGTAGATGGACAAGACATCACTCTACCTTTAAATGACAATGCAGTCAGTGAGAGACAAGAAACTAGGGGAAAATGGCAAACGGATAGCAGTGTGCAACAAAATCTGACAGTGGACGACCGAGCCGATACTCGAAACAGGTACTGCTGGAAGCCCAAAACAAGAAACCGAGACTTTAAATGGCTCAACTTGATGCAAGACTTCATTTCGTACGATGTACAAGGCACCGGCCAAAACGAAGATAGATGAGGCAGGACCAGGATAAAAGCTGCAGGAGTTGACGAAACAAGAGCAAGAAAGGCTCGTTGATTTGTTTGAATGGATTGTTATAAGCAAGCAGCAACACTGGACAGAATGGAGGAAAAAAGTCGCTGCTGCGTGTCTATAAGTCCGACGTGCGAAACAACCATTACAAAAAGTCATAGGAAAAATGATGGGAGCGTCTAAAGTAGTTGGGCAGCAAAGAGCCATCAGATTCTACAAGAGTGGCAACACAAAGTCAAGGGAGACACTAACGCAGATTCGGCAGCAGTACAAAACGCGGACATCTTTCCATTAAACGAGAAATATATCCGGAGCCGGCAATGCAACGTTTTCGCACAGTATTCTGTAAATAGTGGAAAGTCCAACGTGGTACGGAGTGAAGGGAAGGATCTCCAGATGAATGGTTGATCGTAAAAATGCTAACGGAAGGATCAATTATTGCGCGCCAATTACCCCAGTTTTTGACAGGGTTAATGACGTCGACGAATCGGCTAAGACTTTTGTTAGCTATTCGCGTACAGCTAGAAGGATGTTGAATAATAGACATGAAAGGAGAAGCGCCGATTAAACGCGCATTTCAAAGTATATAAAATTACTACGAACAAAGAGTACATCTACAACACAGTCCTTAGCAGAGTGTGTAGGTATCTTGCTGCTGTACTTTGCGAAAGCTTATGATGACCTAGATCTTAGAAGTTCTAGCTAAATTGGGGTTTGCGGAAAAAAATATTAGTTTAATTAAAAGAATTCATAATTGAACAACTGCGCAGTTTTGGTTAAAAAGTTATCCCGACCAATGTTAGTGACCTCGGGTACATGCCAAGGGTGCCCTTAGCTCCACTGCTTTTTATACTTGCCGTGGAACCACTGGGATTAGCACTACATCAGAATCGTGATATCACATGATTAAATGTCGCTGGAAAAGAAACCACACAGGAGTATAACTTTTCTGCCTCTGTTGATGTGGTGGAGTCAATTTCCAAATCCAGAACGGAAGTTCTGTGAGGAACTCGGATTCCAACTGGATGACCAATTATCGGAATGGGTACTTCGTTGATCCTGGTCGACTTCAGGATCAGACAAGTCATCACTAGAATGACTAGCCCGATCGTCCCGGTCTTCCGACTGGTCATCAAGTAAAACAGAATCTTCATCTCTCCTTGTGTACCCATTGGTATTCGGTGGTTTCACTCACTCAGGCGGACTTAAGATGAAACAGTTTTTTCCGATCTGGTCGGGGGATAGGGCTTCTTCGAGACAGGGGTGTTGTCCGGTGAAAATTTTCATCGGAGGACACATTAGGGGTGGTATTGCGTATAAGTACCTTAAACGTCGGGTCGGGATTCTTCAACCGACCGGACCAGCCAATAAACGAGAGATAATCAATAACCACGTAAAATCACAATATGATCACGATTTTCCACAGTAAAACCAAAAAATTATCCCCACGAAAACCTTTCCAATTCCAAATAGTAAAGTGTTCCAATCAGGTGGGCGTGAGAGTGATGGTTGAAAACCTTAAACAATCTCGTCGGGGGACTTCCGGTAAGCCAAAATGCGTCTATGATCGTCTCAACAGGGAGTTTATTTGAGCTGCAGGGGTCTTGTTAACGCTGTGCTCCCAATGACCGCCGACACGTGGCGGAGCGATTCTTTGCTTAGGGGGTAAATTCAATTCTATAATTAAAAAAAATACACTATTTAATACCTACTGTACCAATAACTTCTCTCTACGCTTGGTGGCCATCTCCGCTGCGGTGGTTGCACAATTTCGATTACGCTAATATAAAAAATTGGGGAAATGAGACTTTTACGCGGGTAGTACAAAATTGACGGTGATGACGAAGCTTTACGAGAAATGGTTTAGCGTTTTCAAGGGCGAATAAGTTGAAGCTCTTAAGGATGTTTAATACGGTTATTGGTTTGATTTGGGAGCCGATGTAGTGAGTGAAGCAAGACGTCTTCGGGTGCGTCTGATCTATTTCCCTTCGAACGGTTTGTATTTTTCTTGTTGATTCAGTATCCGTTCTCATATGCGAGTTTTATCAAGGCAATAAGGGTCTCATCAATACTTGTCTAGTGAACAAAGCACAGGTATAAAGAGAGGTTTGAGAAGGGCACCACTAAGTTCGGGGTCCGAGCCGCCGACATCAATCCGTTAATCGTTTGGTGAGCGAAAGTTTACAGGGTCGTCATTTTCACTGGCCACGCTAGATGAAGTGGACTGCGTTGGAATCTCAGATCCAGCCAACTATCTTAATAAAGGACAAAATAGCGATGGGTGCGGAAAATGGGCGTGGGTTAAATTTTCCATGGGTGAGGGTTAGAGTTTCCCTAAGCTTTCATTTTTGTACCAGAGACATCGTGAAAAGTACGCGCAAGTGGAAGTACCGTAGCATAAACAAGTTCACAAGTTGAAAAAAGTCCATGCAGAAGTGGAAGTAGCAACTAAATTTTGGGATCGTCAATATAGGGTGCATGGTTATATTTTGGGGACCACACCAGAATATACGATGATTGTTTAATATACCAAAAACATAGCCATTTGGCGACTACATCACATTTTTGCAATCCAAATTGACAGTCGGGTTCCAGCTCAAAGAACTGGATCAAGGAGGACCAATGTCACACACATCTTTAGACTGGACATTGATTATTGAAGCTGGTGGTTGCCCAGCAGCGTTTCAAAATATCTGGTGGTGTGTAGAGAATCTCACCTTAGAACACCCTGCAACAAGGGAAAGACGACATTGTCTGAGATGCGGTGAAGTGGGACATTAGATCAGAGGGTGTCCCAGCCCCAATCGGACCTAATCACCATAAATTGTATTCAAGTGTCAATAGAGGAGGCGGAAGATTTAGACGTGACAGAACCCACCTTCAAGAGTTTGGAGGTGGTGCGACAAGAAGTGACCAACAATCGATTCAAATACAATCAGACGCGTAAGAATAAGAAGGCGAAGACGGGGCCAGAGCCGGAAGGGAATAAAAGAACCAACAATTCCACGCACACAAAAGTTTCACCCACATATGGGGGAAACCAAGGACAACAGCAGGAACAACAGTCGACGGTATCGGTGAAAAATGAAAAATTGGTAACTTCAGAATGGGTTCTTATCGACCGAAAGGAAAACTTATAAGCAATTTGGGATAAAGCGTACGACGTGAGACCCCTAAAGGCATACATGTAAAACTAGAGACGTAGAGGGTTGGTTGATATCAAACGTCAACAGCCCAAAATATAAAAAATAGACGCGGAAGCTAATAGAGCAGGTCCAAAGCGGGATGGTAATCCCTAAACAAGGACTAGGAAAGTAACAAGATCACACGGATTTATTAGTTTCTGAAGGAAAAAAGAAGAAATCCCTGTTACAGATAAGGTCACGAGTGACCCAGTCACAAGACACCTTACATCTCTTTTAATGGGGAAGCACACCCATTGATACTGAAGCCATTTGGTGAGTGGAAGATGCAATGATGAAGATGGGACTTCAACGAGTCTCTATTCCCGCTAATGGAAATGACTAGGTGTACAGTGTGGGCCCCGGTTATACGAACTCTTCTCTGGTAGGACAGAAATATATGTGTTAGCGGATGCACCAGAGTTGATGAAACACGGATGCGTCGGAAATGCAATAATGGATTTTTCGTTGAATTTCCGGCTGGCTCAAGAAAACAAACGTTACGTTCATTGGGTAGAAGTTATGATAAAATATCGGTCAAACAATCCGAAGTAGCCTTTACGGAGTATTTGGCTGATTGCGGGGACAGTCATTCCGAGGTAGAACAAGTGGTGGATCTCAAGGTATGGGGGAGTAATGATACTCTCAGTAAGTTTGAACAATGAAACGACGAGATTTTTCGTAATCAGTCCAGACATAACTACAGGAGCATTTTCCTTTGCACCGCAGACGAGGTCACATCTTGGCAAAATGTTTGCTACTTGTGGTGAATATCCTATGTCGTTAGGAACGTGGTGATTGTGTTGAAACAAGCGGCACAAGGTGACGACCGATTGTTATTCATTATGAAAAATCTCATTATCAAGGCTATATTCATGGGTGGAGAGTCTTGAGTCACGCTGGAACGATTAACCGACAAAACCAGGATGAAAATATGAAGGAATTAACAGTCTTGACGAGAAAACCTTGGACATAGCCTAATAAAAGGCAGCGATTCAGGGCCATAATGGCAGATATTAACCAAGCTTCGATCAATTCCAATGGGTTTAATGTCACTGTAGAGTCGCAAATGACAATTACGGAGTCGTATAATGCGGAAGATTGTCCAAGAAAGCAACCAAACACAAAAGAAAGCTGCATCTGACATTCAAGGTTACGCCAGCTGCGATATAGCTCAAATGCTGAAATGGCACATAAAACAAAATTTGGGTTGCAAATACGGACGGAGACAGTGCCCAGAAATTACAGTATTTTCTGCCAATAACAGTTGCACAACTACAAAATCAAGACCAACTGCAAGTACACCTTTTTCAGTCATTTGCACCAAACCTGCAATCATTTGCACCGTCGACTCTTAAATTCTTATATTTCGTTATTTATCGTACTTGAGAGGTTATATTTAGTAAAGTGCACAAACGGACCGCCAAAGGCGCCGCTACAGTAAGGAAACCCGGCTCTTCACAACGCGCTCGTCCAGCTTGTACAGCCGGCGAATCTCCACGAGCTCACCCGTCGGGGTGTTATTATGTGTCACAAATTGTGTGACAACCGTAAATGAACGGCTGTTATCGATCTTGCATTCCTTGCCAGGAACGAAGTGCCAATGCAAAAGGGTTTTTTGGAGCAACCTTTATTGTTACACCAGCCCGAGTATTTGCATCAGTCGATTCGCCGTCGTTATCCGCAGTACACGTTGTTTGGCCTTTGACCATGAGTTCCAAAATTGTAGCCATGGTGTTTGCCTGCCAAATGTCCATCCCACTGCAGCAAGAACCCTTGGTGTTTATCAGATTTGCTTCAACATCGTTAAATATTTTTTAAAGTATTTCGGGCACTGGGCGTCACAGTAACCCGTTCCATACTTGGCACCGGCAGTATTGTTCGGATAACGCGATGTCTCGTCGTCGGCGTCCATCTTGACCAAAAAAAAAGGCGACGTTGGGACCAAAACACAAGACAGACACGTCGACTTCAAATGTACTCCTGATTTAGCAGCGGGAACCGCTTGTATTTCGTTCCCGACGCCTCCAACATGTACACACGGGGATTTTTCCTAGGATTGAGCAGCAGCAAGGTCAGCTCATTACATTGAGTCCTAACGTCTTCGTAGGAGTAGTATCGTGTAAAAACAACTCTGTCATGATCATTTTAATTGATTACCCTTTCTGAAACATTTGGCATTGTGCAGAAAATTTTCGCATTGCCCCTCGATCTTTATCAGCAAAGAGCTAAAAACATGAAAATCGAAAAGCAAGCGTCGCTCTTCTCCCTCTTGTTCCTTGTCGCCCAATCGTCTGCTGTTCAGTAATCAGCTGTAATGGTCGGCATCATTTCAGTAAAATATGGTATTTTTCTTGATATCAAGTTTTGCAGTGTATCATTTTCGGTACCGTAATGGACATGTCACAAATATCAAACTTGCTACAAGCAACATCCCTATACTTGGATCATTTTTGAGCTCACTTAATAAAGTACGGGTTATCGTTTTAGAGAGGAGATCAAGTATGACCTTGAATCTAAAAAGCAATCGAGCCAAAAGCGATAAGTCACCTTATTAAATGTTGTCCTTTGAAAATTACAATACTACTCATTATCTGTGTTGAAAGGTTATGAAAGTGAACTTGTCTTAATTAACAGTCTCTTATTGAGGTGGTTTCTGCTGCAACATTTGTGTTATCTATAACCTGTCTATTACGGTATATCATGGTGCAAATCATTGAGGCTAGGGGCACACTGGAACATCTGCGAGTATTCAGCGCTCATGACTACGCTCACGTTGATAAGGCGAAGAGGGACTAACTTGATGCCAAGACACTCCGATGTATATTTCTTGGCGATGCGGATGGAAGTAAAGGTTATCGTGTGTGGAACTTGGAGAAAAAAGGCTTGCAATTAGCAGCACAGTCCAGTTACATGAAACGTTTGTGACCTGTACATTACTGTGAAACCTCCAAGTAACGAAGTTATTCAAACAATTATTCGTGACAACAATATGGTTATTTCACCCACCGCTGACCCAAATGTCATCGACGGGGACTTAACAGAAAGATGAACACGAAAACATGGAGAAGAACGAAAATGCCCGCGACAACATGGAGGTGGATGAAGAGCCATATATTGAGGTGCAGAGTGTAGGTGAATTAAGCATCACTAACGTGACTCAACTACCTATTTCCCCAGCTAAAATTGAACAGAAATCATAAAGTAAGTAATTACCATTTGCGATCCATCCGCAACTATCGCCATCAAATCAACAGGAACGACTAGGATACGATCATCCGCAAAGTGATGCTATTGTATTTTGAATATCAGTGAGGCATGAGCGAGAATCCAAAGAGGAGCGTCGAATTCTCCCTGGTCCTTCTGACGATCGACTAGTAGTTTGTTACCATGATCAAACCACGCAATTGTCTGCGGATGATACTAGTTGTGACCGGCGGCTAGTCGTTAGGCAGGGTACGAAAGACTGGATGAATGTCCCAGAGCCGAAGCGACTGCAACTTCAGCTCACTGATAAGGCAAAAGGGGCCAAGTACATATTGTGAAGTATTAGCATCGGTCAACAAGGACAAGGGGAAAGCAGCAACTAAACGTGAGCTATACTCACTTGATGAACATGGAGTTTGGGAAATTGTGCAGGCGCCAGCAGATACAAAAATTGTCAAGTGCAAATGAGTGTTGGCGTTTAAAAGGAATGAAAAGGGAGAAATCGCTCGGTTCAAGGCTAGTTTACTCGCTAAAGTTTTTCACCAGACATTTGGGTATGATTTTAACGAGATATATTCTCCCGTTACGAATATGATATCGATTAGGATGTTTATGGCTTTATGTTGCCAAGTGGGTTACATGACTGATTAGTGCGACGATGACTCTGCTATTCTGTATGCTTACGGCGGCGATGTTTGTAAGGCCTTCGACAGGAGTCAGCCGTGTGGTACAATACCATTTGTAACGCGTTTAAAAACTAGGATTCAAGCAGTACCGTGTATTTCGTTCAACAGAATGGAATAAACATTTTGGATGTCATTTTATACGTTGATGTCCTTCTCAGTTTAGCTAGTTGAAAGCACAGATTGCAATAGTTAAGCAGTCGTTGACAGCCCACTACAAGTTGAAATACTTGAGTGCAGAACGAGTTGTTATTGGTATGGAAGTGCAGTATGATGTATGGAAAGGCGCTCAGGTTAATCGCAAAAACGATTGATTTTTTTAGGTTGATTAATAAGTTTTACCTGAAAGAGGCGATTAGTGTGCTTAACCCGTGTGAAAAAAACCAAGTAATGGTGAAGAGTCTCTACGGAAGAGCAACAGCTCATGGAGCGCCGACATTATCCCTCACTGATCGGGTCACTACGGTACGTTGTAATGGGAACACGACCAGATATTTAATTCGAAGGTAAGCATTCGATTTTGTGAAGAACCCCGAGAAGTGCATTGAAACGCAGGGATTCGTGTTATTGCTACCTAAAAGCTACAACTGAATACACCATTCAGTACCGTTGTGATAATAGTGGAGATGTTGAGATTACTGCGTGGAGCGATGCTGACTGGGGCAGACGTGTAAAAAAGCAAATCTACTAGTGTGGTGGAGTTGATTTCCAAAATCATAATGGAAGTTTTTGGAGAAACTCAGATTTTCACTGGCCCGGACAACCAATTATCGGTAAGGGTTACCCCGCGAATCCTGGTCAGTCTCCTGATTGAACTGATCACCGCTAGGGCGATCGGCCCGATCATTCCGGTCTTCCGACCGGTCATCACGATGGACCGGATGAACTTGTAACTTCATCACCAAGTGTACCGTTCGTTCACGATCGTTACACTCAAGGCTCGACTTTACTGAAAGGGATCATTCCCGAGCTGGTAGAGGTAAGTAAGCGTATTCGAGGCGGAGTGGAAAACCTTAAAAGGAGGATGGTACTTGATTTGGAAAAAAACGTATACGACACGGTCGGAAAGTTTCGACAGACCGGATGAACCAATAACGATAGATAACCAAATAAAGATACATAATTCCACCTTTTAATCACGATCTTTCACAGTTTATCAACTTAATTATCCCCCCAAAACCTTTCTAAATTCTAAACACGTGGACGTGAGGGGTGAGGATAAAACAAGCTAATGCATTCCTGTCGGGGGACGTCCGGCGAGCCTAAGTGCGTCAGTACGCGTCTCGACCGGGGTAAGTTGAGCAACAGGGGACCATGTTAACCCTTGGCTACCTATGGCTGCCGACACGTGGCAGAGCGATTCTTTGCGTAGGGGGTAAATTCAATCTTATTTTTTAAAATATAAAAACCAATACTAAGTGTACAGTACACCAATCTATGTGGCCTTACCCAAAGCTTTAAACTTAATCGTCGCGTCACATGATTGGCCAATATTACCTACAATCAACCATTGCAGTAGCCTGGCCACCTTTTCTGTCCTTGTGATTCTTCTTCGTCGGGGCATTCTTGCTGGTCGGATGGTTCATCTCCGATAACATTGATCCTTCTATTCCGGTCAGATTCGTCTGGTCGTCCAGAACCTGATCACGTAATCCCGCAACTATCGATGTCTTACAATTTCAATACTTACTGATTGGTGTTCGTAATTATCCAGATTTTTCTGATTACCCGATCAGGCGTACAGTCGGAGGCAGCGGCCACCACTTTCAACTCGGGCAGCTTCCGCAAGATGGCGACCCACTTCCTTCTTGACGCTAGCTGACCCGTCGTAGCTCAGAACCATCACTTCTTCTGCTGGACCGACTGTCGGTGGCGGGAGTGTGATGGATTGTTGTGGCTGCTTCCGAGGCGCTATCGCTATCAGCGCTTCTTTCACATCTGCTTTTGGAGTCATTCTGGTCGCTAATGCGCCCAGTATCTCTTATTTCCCTTTAGTGGATTGGATCACCTCTGGTGACAGCTGGGGCAACAGTGCAGCCCATCTACTCAGCTGTCCATCAACTTCGTTCGCCGTAAGAAGCATGACAAGGTCGACCGCCTAGATAACACCTTGATAGGCCGAGATACCAACAACGTATAACACACATCCCTGATCTGCAGCAAGGACAAAACTTCCTTGTCCACCAGCCCATAGTTCACTTCATTGGTTTTCAGAGTCCGGCTGGTGATCATCACAGGGCAATTTACGCCATCATGATCCTGCACTAGGGCAGCCGATATGGCCCACTTTTTTTAGCATAAATGATGACCACTGGTAACTTATCTGAATCAAAATGTTTCAGAACCGGTGTGGTTGCCATCATTGCTTTTAGCATTCCGAAGGCCACCTCATGTGGTCATCATAACTTTTCAGATTTGGGTCGGTGAGCTGGTCGCTAGGCTTGCTAGGGCTGACGGGTTCACCTTCTCATTGGCGAAAATAGCTGACCCGGCCGGCGTTTCTCCTTGCCGGTCCTGCTCTCGCAACTTATGGCAGTCCATCTTCCGCAGCTCGTACAGTAATTCTGCGTAGACCGCAAAGTCCTCGATGAAGTGACGGTAATAGTTCAGGCTGCCTAAAATGGATTGAATGGCCTTCAAGGACCGCGAGAAAGGCAAATTGCGCAAAGACTCCAAATCGTTTGGATTAGCTTCCAATCCAACAATCAAAATTTGGTGACACAAATAGGTCACCTTAATTTTCCGCCAGAAACTTTTCACCACACTTATCGAGAGATTTCACTTTTCATACGTAATCATCACTTTTTCAACAAATCCGAGGAAGATGCCGTCACGAGAATGTCATCGATGTAAGACCGCCGCCCCAGAACCGAAGGTTTTTGGTCGGGGTCAAGGTCATCTTCGGTAAACATATCACTGTCCAGGGCGGGATCCTGGTCTGTCTTGATTTTGAATCATGTAGTGCGTTATCTATAAGCCGCTGGTACCGACCTCGGTTGGTGCAGTGGTTAAGGCCCTGCCCTAGGGACCGGGAGATTGCGGGTTCGAGTCACAAAGTTGACGAAAACCGAAAGTCGGATAGAGTTGGGGCCCAAACGTGTAATGAAATGAGACCCTTACAACACCGCACTTGACACGACTTCCACCAACCTGTATAGGGTCAGGCTCTCCAAATATCATCTATATAAGCCGCTGGTATATCAACGGGGCATTTTATAGGCCAACCGGCATCCGGTTCCACTCGAGCAGCCCGAAGGGCGTAACAAACACATATAATTCCAGTGCACGGTCAGTCATAGAAATCACCCAAAATCCACTAGCCATATCCAGCGAGCAATACCATAAAACTTAATCCAGAACCTCTGGCAAATCGTTAATAAGCGGCATCGGGTAAACCATCACCTAAATTTGCCGGTTTACCAGTCAATAATCAATACCCACCGTATGTCCACCCCGTTTTTCTTTATAATGATCACGATAGGCGACGCCCATGGTGGACGGCTGGATGATTTTTGTGGCCAGCGATCCTTTAATGAGTTCTGACAGTTTTTCTCGATACTAAGGAGCAACCCTTCCGCAGCTTTTGCGCTACCGGTTTCGCGTTACCCATGTCGATGTCGCACGACGCCCCATGGGCGGCTGGAGGTAGCACATTACCCTGGTCGATCAGCAGGAGTATCTATTCCATATGATATCCTTCAACCAGCTGATGTCTTCTGGAGTGTTCACGTCTGAGTGGCCCACCTGTAGATCTTCCACAGTAACCGCTGGAGGGCAGGGAGTCACCTTCAGTAGCACTGCCATATGGTCCTCCATGAATTAAACATACAGATCACCCCTACGTGAATGCAAACCTGGTCGGCTTCAATCTCGATCTTCGCAGAAGGGGTCTCCACTGAACCAGCGGCACAATCCACCTCCGCCATTCCGACAGTACCACCCGAACGGGTATCCACCAGGGGTGTGCGGTATTGGTACCGGTAGTGGTTAGTACAGGTAGTACCGTCGGTAGTACCACCGGTATTAAACACTACCGATATCGATACCGATACCGGGAACTACAATGTAGGTATGAAGAGTACCGTACCGATACCGCCCTGAGTAATGTTGGTATCAACATATAGGTACTCGGTACTGATACTATTTACCGTCCATATTAATCTCGGTATTACAGTAGTACCGATTATATCGGTATCCAGAATGAATATTTTATCTCGGTATATCTAATATTGATATTGCAACATCAAAAAAAGTCGTAAAGATGATAATGATATTAATGTTTTTTACACTCTCCATCTATGTAGCGTCACATATGCTTCGTTTGACGTTCCAGCAAAAGATAAAGAGGTGGACAATTAATTGATGGTAATGATACTAAATAGTATCTTTATCTGCTTACTATCGAGTATGTCGAGCCAGCACCACCAATATGTTTTATAAGCAATTATATATACATTTTCATAAAAATATGATCAAAAGTATGCAAAATGATACAAAAAATATTAACGCTATGACTAGACCCAAAAACAGAAGTAGTATGGTTGTTAGGTTTTATAATACAGCAGTTTTTCGTTAATGAAAGCAGTCTTTTATGTTGGAGATAAGAATTTAAGAATAATAAACAACAATTTGTGGTAACCTTTGACAACTATTTACTAGGATACTAATGACTAAAGTCATAAGTATCCTAGTAGATAGTTGCCAACAGCACAAGTATTCCCCCAGCATCCGTCCCTCGTCTTGCAACGGCAATAGTTCTCCATGGAGGCATGCAAACCACTTCTTGTATACTCTACTGCCATGGAGAAAATTTCTATGCAATTATCGGGTATATAAGTCAAGCCCAGTACGAACTACCGGTACTATTTACTGGTATTTATTCCAATGTTGCTGCAAGTACCGGTATGTGATACCGGCCGAATCCAATTTTAATTTTGGTATACCAATACCGGCCATGTTAATTTCGGTAGTAAACCATACCGACGTGTTAATTTTAGGTATCGGTAGGAAACTTTAATATCAGTATCAATATATTTTGGTACCTGATTCGCTACTATAGTACCGGTGCCGAAACGTGATACCGCACACCCCTGGTTTCCACCCAGCAGCATCCGGGCTGACCTGGTCTCCCATCCAGATATGCTTCGGCTAATTCCAAATCCGGGTCAGGTTTGGTCAATTCTGCGTCGTACTCCTCAGATGGCAGACCAGCATCAGTAGTGGTTGAATATGTGACTCCAACCTGGCTCACTTCCTGGTCAATCTGTTTACTTGTCTTAGCCGGTGTGGGCACGACCAGTTCGGCTACTGGTACAGGTGTTTGGTCAGCACGTCCAATCGGACCCGGCGATGACTGGCTCCGCGTCAATATTCGAAAAGGCGTCCGATACTTCGGTTTGGCCACCATATGTGTCTACAGACTCCTCCTCGCTGGCTACATCCCTAGTCGCCTGGTAGAGCAGGTTTTGCCACTCGATATAAAAATCTTGAGTCAATCGTGATATAACCTGGCCGGCAGGGCACTTTGTCTTCGGCTAGCAACATTCCAATGATGACATCCTAATGTAAGATGAGGGGCAGCTCTGAGATGTTGGTCACGCTTATGTAGTTGAGGTGACCTTCCCCTTTAACGAACGTGGGCACCCAATACTCGTCCCTTGTTAGCCATAACTTATGACGCCGTTCGTGTGTCCGCACAGTCACTTCCACTGTCTGTCCTACAGGCACAGTTACAAACTGGCTCAGCTCAAGAAATTAAACCTGAGCACGATATACAGTAGAGGCCGCCAGCCGGCCATCTGAATCTGCATCTCGTCAGGCATTGTCAATGCGCCATGAGATAAGTCCAGTCGTATGCCGGCAGGGACCATAAAATTCATGGCCAGAATTGCGTCCTGCCCAGCTAGCCTTCCTACCCTGGCGGTAAAGTAGTATACCAACGACCCAGCCAGTGCAATCTTAACTCTCGTCCTTCCCTGGGTCATGTATGAACGTTTTTCAAAACCGATACACTTTAGTAGCTTTGTCTCATCTATTTCACACCCAACCTTACGAGCAAAGGTGGTGTCGACGATGGTGCCTTCTGCGCCAGAGTCAAAAATCATAGTGACTTACTGGTTAATTGTCGAGTGCGTGGTATTTCCAAAATCATGGGCAATATGTTTAGCTCCATAACCACCTCAGACCGATAATATTCATCCACGAATTACTGTCCACCAAATAAGGTCAGCATTGCTGCCCGGGGTTCGGGTGACGCAATCGTCAAACTTACATGTATTGTCGGTTATGTTTTTCTTTGCTTGTCGATCATCCTCCTTACCGACATATGCATAGACACTAGCACTAGACCGCTCGGCTCCAACCAGATTCCAACCTGGCGAGCGATCTAGTTTAACATCTTTTGCACCCCTGGTGGCAGCCTTCCAGCATGTTTGGTCGGGACATACCACTTCTTCATCTGGTTGTAGAACTCCTCGATGGGGCAGAGTCCTGCCTCGTGCATTTCTCCACAAGTCTTTCAGATGAACAGGCAGTGCTCATCAGGATTTACCTTAAACTCGCACTTCTTGCATGTCAGCCGTTTCCAGCAGCTTTTGTCATCATGCTTGATTGCTCCACAGTGGGGGCACTTCCGTCTGGGGTTGACCTGGTCAACTCGAGCAGCAAAACCTTTCTGCAGGCCCGACCTAGATGCTAGTCTAGACCGCTGAGCAGCATCCTCTGAGAACAGGTACCGATATTTTTCCTCTTACGATTCGCCCCCAGACCGTTGGTATTCTTCTTCCGAACTGGTTGCATTCGACTCCTGGGCAACCATGCGGACAGCACGAGCTGTCCTGGTTGATGGCGGCCTGATTCTTTTATCCAGGTTAGAACGTGACCTGTACCTGACCATTCCAACTGCTCCCTAGGGACCTCGCTTCTTCGCCCTCTAGTAAGTTTGTAGTGTCAGTTCCAGCTCCGCAGTACTTTTAAGTCGTAGCAGCGCAAGCTGGTCTGCCAATTCTCGGTCGTCCAGCGTACTGATGAAGTGCTCCACATGTTCTCGGGCAGCTTCCGACCGGCTGGCGTCTTCCTTGTCCGGTATATTGGCCCTCTTTCCTGCGACACTCAAACTATGGAGATATTCCAGAGGGGTGACGTACCGCCACCCCTCTGCTCTTTTTTTGTATGGAAGTACTGACGCGCCACTGACATCCCAGATCCACAGTATTGTTCACCAAATGCGTCGACCAGTTGCCTCCAATCGTCTCAAACTTCCTGGCTTTTTTTTTCAACTCGGATGTAGCAGACATCCGGACCCTGGTGATTGCCCATGTGTCCGAGTCGAAAGCCTGGGCTGAAGCCATATTGGCTCGGAGAGACATTTCCATTATACGAGGGAATCGATAGCTGAAGACATGGAATCAGTGCAGTCTAGACAGAGTGAGCCCCATGCTGACCCGCCTAGTCGCCGGCCAGGTTGCCGACCCGAACGGCAACCGAATAGGAAGCCGTCACTCAGTGTTGTGGGCATGGAATCCGTCAACTCAGCCAGGTGCCACTATGATCCAGATGACATGGACCTACTGGGCTGGTTGAGGCACCTGTCTTTCCCGGTGGGAAACGGCCAGCATTGGACCGAAGTTGTTCCTCCAAGTATCTTTCCATCATAGCCGAAAACATATTCTGAAGGTTGTCCGGTACTTTAGTGTCAGCTTGAGAACCAACTTGAGCGGTAAGCTGGGGATCATCTTTGGGGCCGGCTTGGGATTCCTTCTTAATTCTCAAATTCCCGCCTTCGCCCCTTGGATCAAGATCCGCCGCCGACGTCCGGACGCTATGTTGCCTGACCTCTTTCTGATCGGGGACATCTGGATCTTCGTTCCCTCAAAACTTGGTGGCCATTGCCACGCGCACTGCTCCCCTAGGGCCAAGCATCATGCGGGTAATACCCACAGATGAATACATCGAATCTACCTCTAAAGGACAGACTCGTACTGTGAAGAATCTAAATGTATTCCAACTGGTCTGCTTGGTACCGGCGGTGAAGATGGGGTCGCTTTAGCTGTTGCTGCCATCATTTGAGGTTAAGAGCGCCCCACTAGCGGCACCAGGCGGTCGTGAAGTGCGCTGAATCCCTCCTTCAGCATATCCGCCTCCATGTCGAATAACTGGTTCGGGTCGAAAGCACCGATATTGGTGCCGGTTTGTTTGAGCTGGTCAAACAGTCCTCTGATTAAGGCTACGTGGCTGCCTAAAAAAGATTGGGGGAACGGGACCCTTTAATCCACCCAGGATTTGGGCTGGGTTATCTTCAGGACCCCATCTGTTCGCAAGAACTGACCCAATTCAAGAACGTGGTAAGCACGCTCCAGGTCGGTGTCTGCAACCTTATATAATAGGCCATCTTCTTCAAAACGTGGAATATCCTTGTGGGGTAGACGATCTGGTCCTTGTCCGTCCAGCGTTTTTAGGGGTAGGTGATCGTCTGGTGGTATGGTCTTCACCCCCCCCCCCACCTTTGATACGTGCACATACACCCCGGACCTAAAATTAAAATATTTTTTTTCTAGTCGCACAGCCTCTTGCCCTCCAAACCCAGCCAAAAGTAATCGGTTTATAAGTGAGTCAGTATCCCATACGTTCATTTGTATCAAAGACTGATCTTCGATATGAAGGTTTCTTGTTAAATATACTCCAAAGTACCGTAGCGCTCCGTAGCGACCGATCGTTTCGTACACACTCTTGCCCCATGTATTGGAATGTGTGACTTGTAAAGCGTCGGAGAATAAGCACTTGCACGTGCGTGAGGACAAAGGAGCCCGCAAGCCGTACCAGTACGTGGATTCAGACAACGCGCATCCAGAAGGCCCCACCATATGGACATTCTCGTGTGATGGATTACAACCCCGGTAATGGGAAACGCTGGCGTTCAAATATACAGACTCTTATCATTCTCTAAAATGTGGAGATGATGCAGGACGGGGGCTGGCATAATGTTTCTGCGCCACAAATTAGATTTGATGGAAAAGAAATACATTGTAGCTAAACAATGGTTGATGGAGACAACTATGTACGGTGGTTTTATGCTTAGGGCCCATGTGACCAGTATGTGTCTGCATTTTAGGATACTGGGTTTGGCATTCAGTGCGGTCCCGTATAGCAAGAAAAATGCAAAGAAAATTGATTTGGGTGGTGAAAGCACAGAATAAGAGGAGGTGGTGAAGAAGACAGGGCACGATAAAGAGCGTGAGGACAATGGGCAGAAGAAGGAAGAGGAAGCTGGTGAACAGTTGTTAGGCCATACTGCCGATAATGGAAAGGATTTCGATGAAGAGAAGATATTTACAATTAAAAAGGTTGTAAAGGAGACTGCGCCGTCGACGGTAGTGCGAAAAAGATATACTACTAGAGACCGATTCTTCTCGCCGAGGGGTGATGATGCCCAAAATTGATGGTTGCTGAGTTGCAGAAGCAGAAGAAAGTTTTTAAAAAGCAACTCAAATATCCGACGATTTATATTAGTGAAGAAGAGAAAGCGTGGATTCTAACCGCCCAAGCGGATCGGTGAGCATTCTTTGAAAACTGGGAATACCACTGAAAAGGAAAATAGTATGCGGGTGCTGATCCAATAAAGAACAAAAATGAAATACAAAGAGCAGAGTGTGACTAGATATGTGGATACGGCAACAAAGCGACTTAACCAGACGCAGTTATGAGTGTTTCGGTACCCGTCAAAGACGAGTAAAGCAAAGGCAATCGCTTTACCTTCTACGACAAATGATGGAAAGAAAACTCCGATGAAAGCGTTGGGTGGCAAAAAGGTAAAGCCACAGGTGAAGGTGATCCCTGGTAAACGAAACATCAGATGCTAAATCGAGTTTTGTTAAACGGACTCGAACGCACGAGCAAGAAGCGATGAACGAGGAGCTTGCATTGAGTGAGCGTAACGCACATTTAAGACGCATTGAGGAGAAGGAGAAGCAGCGACATAAAGTGTTTCAAATTGGGCTTGCAAAACTGGAAAGCGAGCTTGAGTACAGCTGATTACAATGCTATTTGAAAAGGCTTCAGCACGAAAGGAGTTTGATCAGCTTGGTGTTTTAATGGACACGATTGACCACATTTTGTTAATGTGATATTTTTCCACTCTATGTTCTTGAGATTTGAGGTTTTTTTTAGGCGTTTATGGAGGCCGTGGTGGCCGTGCAGGACACCGCAACAGCGACAAGCATTTCCCCAAAAACGGCGGCTGATTTAAAGGTGCAATGAAATTGCATCGATGCCACTTGGCTATCCAAGTCATCCACTACGCATCGGCGCAAATTAAGTCGAAAAGGCGAAAGAGGGTTGCCTTTTGCAAAATGATACTGCCTTTGGTGCATTTTCGTTTAAGTTCATCGGCCTCGTCGAAATGCTTGACTTATGTATTGGAAAGAGAGAGTTGATGTTTTTTTCGACCCAACTGGCGCTGGTAACTGAACTTACAAAGTAAGGCAAGTACGAATGTTATGCCCAAGCAATTGAACACGTCCACAATGGTTGGGTTTGGTGGTAAATTCTCCATATTGGCTTCTACCAGTTCAAATGCAGAAGGGTTTCGACGAATGCTAATGGACGTCCACGAGGGCAAACGATCGCCGAGTTTTGGACTTGCTCATGGGCAAGAATATCGTGTTGTCTCTGCAGCATTCTCTTCTGATGAGGAGGAAGCTGACTTTGTCGCATCTCTATTCGTCGAAATATTTCACCAATATGGGTGGCTGTGAATTTGGAGCTACAATATATGCTTTATTCATAGTCAGGTGCCAATGCTCGTGGAAAACAGCTAAGGTGAGTTTCTCATGCGAAGTTGCCTAGATTTTTCGGATAACACGAGAGCAAGGTAACCCCAGTGTCTGTCCCGATACGCCAGGGCATGGTGCTGCCTTTTTTCTACATGATGGCAAGCCTTTTCAACTTCGTCGCTGATCTTTTTCAAGACAAATGCGAGATTTTTCTGTTAACAGGATCCAGATCGGCGATCAATGACTCAATAAAGTGTTTGCTTGATCATAAGCAATCCGGCGACAAATATTATGCTCCTGGTGTTGAATTGCCTGATTCAGTTTATGGTTATACATCATTAAGGTCTCCGGAGGAAACGCTGATCCAAGGCGTTAAGCCGGCATATTTTCCTTAAACACGAGATGTCACCAAGTTACCGAGGTGCAGGGCTTTTTTTACCATGCATGTACTTAGTGCTTCTTATGCGCATTCCATGTTTGCTGAAGGAAGTGAGTAACAACGATTTTATACTTTTCACGCAATCGACACCACTTATTTTCGTAAGTAGGCTCATTTACAGACTCCACAATCTTCCACCAATATTTCATGAACATTTGCCAACTTTCCAGTGACTTGAAGTACTTCCGTATGCCAATATATTCTCAGTGATGTGCCACAAGCACAGATGGTTATGGACATCCGGCATTTGTACGCAGAATCAATGCAAGATCCCGGTCGCTGACTACAACTTGTTGGAACCGCGCAGCAATTAATACTTCCTTGATCACGACTAATGCCCACTGATAGTCACACTCCGTTTCTGCACGCAAAAAGCATAAACAAACTGAGAATGTCATATTGGCTGATGTCACTCCAACAACGTAACAGCGGCATTGTGCGAGAATGATCCAGAAATAAGTGGTCTAGATTAGGCTGCTGATTGGCGGTTATCGAAACACCCATCATGACAGAACCGTTGATGAGTGGGACAGGCTGGTTCAACTTAGGATGACGTAAGTCATAATGGGCTATCGTAAAAATAAGGACAAAATCATGGTGTTGCCATTGTCGCACCTCGTCCAGAGAAAAATGGATCGGCCAAGTATCACGAGCAGACGCGAATATCCAGATGCCGGGCCGGGTTGGTTTTAAGGTCGGACCGGTTAAGATATGTGTAATGGAGCAGGTTTATGGATAGTTTGGTATAGTGGATGAGATGAAACATGATTATTAAAGCCGACTATCGCCGATCAAAGTAGCTCAAGTGAACTGGTATAGAGATATCGGTTGACCGACTAAATGAATTGGACCAGCCTCGGGACATGAAGGCCAAGCGTATGAAGGAACATATCTGTAAAATGGTGAGCCTCTTGGGATATATCGACCGAAGCAAGATGCGAAGGTCAACAAAGTGGCTTCGAATCGGCACTAAAGGATCGGATCAAGTCCCACTTCAAGAGGAATGCCGTTTCCGAACTGATCTTGCGAGTTTAACGCATGTCAGAGGTTAAGCAAGGGCTTGGGCAAGTTAAGGATGTCGATGTCTAGTCGATTTGAGGTGGTCCGAGGTGATCTTAAGGTGATTCGGAGCTGGTTCGACCTGGTTTCGAGCCGATCCTGAACCAGTCTGGATCGGTCCCGAATCAGCTTCTAGGTGCTGAAAAAGAAGAAATACAGACAAGACCAGTGCTGAATCTGATGCACAACATCCCAAGAAAGCCAATCCTAAGCTGGGATCGAGCTGATACTTAAAGATCGGGTTGGTTGGAGATCAGCTGAGAACCGGGCTGGAGATCGTTCTGAAGTGCACAGTTCAGGTTGAAGAAGCGTTGGAGATTGGTCTATCGTGGTACCGGGACAAGTTTGTGACAAGACGGTCAAGACTGAAGTATGAAGTGGACCACATAAGTTGGGGTACGATACATTAGATTTGGAGATTACATATATAATTACAGGATTGAATTTACCCCTTAAGAAAAGTGTCGCTACGCCACGTGTCGCGGTCATTGGGAGCACAGGGTTAATAAGACCCCTGAAGCTCAGCTGATTTTCTGGTTATGACGCGCAAAGACGCATTTTGACTTACCGGGAGTCCCCCGACGGGATTTTTCAAGGTTCTCAACCGTCACTCCTCACTTCCACGTGTTTGGAACACGTTTCATTGATTGAAATAGTTTTGTGGAGATACCGTTTTGGTTTAATGTGTTATATCGTGGGTTTTCGTGGTTTCTTGGTTATTTCCCGATATTGATTGTCCCGGTCGGTTAAAGTACCCCGATGCGGTCTTTTGCGTACCTACACATAGTATCACCCCTGATTTGTCTTCTGATGAAGGTTTCCACCCGAAAACACCCCCGTCTCGAGAAGGTCATACAGTCCGACCTGATTCGTAACATTTTTCCCAATCTAGAGACCACCTAAGTGAGTGTAACCACTGG
The DNA here is from genome assembly GCA_001887855.2 of Sclerospora graminicola. Classification (NCBI taxonomy): domain Eukaryota; phylum Oomycota; class Peronosporomycetes; order Peronosporales; family Peronosporaceae; genus Sclerospora; species Sclerospora graminicola. Next base: position 76,004 of record MIQA02016645.1, read on the forward strand.
ACACCAATGGGTACACAAGGTGAGTTGAAGCTTAACATGGATTCTATCATACATGACGACCGGTCAGTAGACCGGAAGGATCGGATCAGTTATAATAGTGATGATTCATCCGATCCTGAAGCCGATCAGAATCAACGGAATACCTCCCGATAGTTTGTCGTCCGAGCTAGTGGGAATCTGCCCCCCCCCAAAAAAAACTTCGGTTATGGATTTGGAAATCGGCTCCACCACAGCATCCTGAGCCTAATGACTTGTTGTTAGAAGCAGCGACACAAAAGATGGTCAACATTGACAAGTCCAAAATATCATACCTGGTCGTTTTATAGGTTGAGCCGATAAGCTCTACATGCAGAAACTCCCTTGCAAGTGCTAAGGCAAGAGGAGGTGCAAAGAAAAAATGCGTGATTCTCCCTTCCAAATCACGGTGGTTATAGTGGGGTATATGAGCAATGTGCAGGTCTTCCAACAAAACTTCGAGAGGTATACGCCCTTCCAGCTCCTCATTTCTCGTGCGCGCCTTATCATTATAGATTTCGTGGAGAACCAAACGCAAATTCGTCTTTTTCTGCCTCAGTGCTGCCAGAACAACCTGTGGTGTTGCACCCGCAGCAGACATGTCCTTATTGTATGTCGATAAGCTTCGGTAAGCTTACGAATGCGGACAAATCCTTCGACACTCGTGATTGTAGTTAGTGTTTTCAACTCAATTATCCACTTCCATCCCTTTACAAATGGACATCCTCTGCCCCACCATCAATCCCATCCCCTGCATTTTTGCTGTCACTGCTCTTGACCAGAACCTGTCCATGAATAGTTGCTTGACATGGACAACCAGATCGCCCAGTAGACGTTTTTTGGGTTTCCTCAGTCAAAAAATCTCTCCAATTATGATACTTGCCACCATACGTGCAACCGAAACTTTTCTTGTTAAACCTTCTCTACTTTTCTTGGGGCGGAGACGAGCAACAGTAAATCCATTGGACTGGGAGACTTGTTGGATTGGCTCATCGGCTTCAGCCAACGAAGAATAACAGTCACTTGATTGCAAAGCTATAGTTAGGTGCTGTGGTGCTGTGGGAGATAGGGTTGGCTTGGAGCAAGGGGTGGGGGGAGGCTGTGCGAGTAGAAAAATTATTATCTTAAATTTTGGGGGTGGGGTGTGTGCAGGGGTGGGGCACCTATTGGGTCCCATAACTTTATTGAGCAATATAAACTAACGTTTTACTCAATATATTGGGCTATACATTGACTTCATATAACTAAACCAGACCTTAATTCCGACTTGCTGAGGTGTGTTCCAATCGTGAGTAATCAGCAAATAATTACTCAAAATCTGTTTCACCATCTGGTTACGTCGGGTCCGACAAACTGTAGCATGGACAGGGGGGTTGCTAAGGAGCAGGCAAACCGGAGCAGGTGTACATAAACGGAATCTTACAACGTCATAAAAGGGCGTCACTAACGTTGGTTTGTAAGTAGGTACATTGTGCCAGTCAATAAGTATGAGACAGTCTGGGAGGACCTCAAAGACTACGTGATGGAACCCCCCCCCGCGCGCTTTTTCAAGTGCTAGACTTGGGAGGAATGGTGGTGAACGTTTTGGAAGGAGCTCGAGCTTGTTTCCCATTGAAGAAGAAACCTACAAGAAGCACGAGATAGATGCGGCAGCAGCGAAAGATTAGCTACTAAAGTCAAAAGCGCTAAAGTACATTATCAAATCCGAGGCAAGATACTCGCTACTTTGGAGGAGCTTGTCAATTTGAAGGGGGCAAATGTCGCTGCACAACGATCCGTCTGCAGTCAATTAGTGTATATCGAGTGTCCGCTTTTGACACGCGATGCTACACGAGGTTCCTTCCTCAAGCGACCCATTCAATTTCGGTCTTATGTTTTCTGCGTTAATCGCCAGTAAGACGTTCAGTGAACTGATAGAACAACTTCCGGTAGCTGCCTTAAGAGACTGGGGGCAAGAAAGTTTTCAGGACGCTAAAGTGCTGACCTTGAATGTCAAGAGGGAATAAACCGTTCATGGTGGTGTTACAACTGCGAAGAAATGATTCAAAACGGCATGCATCAGCAACATTTTACACCCTTGTTCAGAGGATATTAGAGGATATTTATTGGTAGCAAACTGTTTTTAATAGAAGAATTTAACATTTCTTCAAATTCATCTAATCGAGAGGAGTATGTGGTGAAGGAACACAAGTAGTTCTTCCCACAAGTAATCGAGCATCAAGGCAAGTATCAGCTGCGGCGTTTTATGAGCAACGCTCCTCGTGGATTGTACGTTGAACAAACTTCATCTTGAGAGCTTTAGGCGATGGTTTCCACATTATAAAGACAATAGGATGTAAGACGAAAGATGCATGTGTCGAAGTAACTTTTGTCCCGTTTTTATACTTGGGGAAATCGCTAATCGGTACCCTAAATTAGCCATAAATTACTAATCAGTACCCTGTTCACATAATTATTGCTAATCGGTACCCAGACCTGCTTGTTTTGCCATCAGTCTTGCTGATCGGTACCCTGCGAAAAACAAATGCAGGTTTCAATGACTGAATGACGCCAATGAGTATTGGTGAAGGCGAGTAAATTTATTTGACGCTCATTCTTTTGCCTGTGCAGTCGGTTAGCCGGATATGTACATTATGAAAAACAAGAAGTATTTCAGTTACTGAAGTATTTGCGCAATCGTTTTGTAGAAAATGAGTTGTATTTTTTCGGTGCCCAAATGCGTTCCAGGACCTTACGACGTATTTTTTTCCTTGGGGATATCTAAGATTTCAATGAGGGTACGTACACAGCGATGTGTCGATGTGTGCAACTTTAACATGACATTGTTTGTACTATTCGCTGCTTTTTTAATTATGATTAGACCTTTAGGCCCTGGTCCAAAACTTTTTATTCTCATTCTCAAATCTGATATGCTCCACTTCAAATAAAGGGCACTTTTGGGTCACGAAACCATTTTCATTCCATACGACAATTATGCGGTTGTCATTTTGAAAAATGTTCGGTCCCACGCAAGAGGCTGCAGCTGCTTACGCCGCTGGCCATGCAAAGGCAGGTGCTGCAGTAGCAGACGCCACACCGAGGTGTTCTCTACAATGGACTGATAAGATGTAACTACTGGGTAAGCTTCTGTCCCGACGGCAGTATGCAATCCAGCAGCAATAATGACGAATTCGCTACTGTCGCCGAGATTGGTGGGTACAATACATACACCCGCGACGAGGATGTCAAAGTTTGGCTCAGTGAACTGGCGTTTTTTGCTTTACGCTGATAGGGTTTGTTACAAGTGTCGGCATTCACGAAAACGTCGACCCTGCATCCTATTTCTCTGATGTTTGATGGGAGCAATAGCCATTGACTCAACTGCGTGAAACTTTCATTTTACATTTTCTCTTCATTATTACTGATGGAAAAATTCAAAAGTGCTCGATTTCGCTCCACCGCCTTCGTCAGGGTCAATAGATTGTGACTTCAATTACTCTTCTGCTGCTAATTGGACTGGGGGTTTTGTATCTGGCTGTGTGGTCTCCTTAAAAGCTACTAACCTACACGCAAACGGTTCCTCGAATGCTTTGCGATGGGGCATCGGTAATGACGTCGTGATTCTAAATGGTCAGAAATTGCAAAGGTCTTTGCCACTTGTTTACCCAAATGGGGCAATAAATAAGTTCCAGTGAGACTTGCCGGATTTAAGGTACCAATGCGAAATGGATAAAGACAAAGGGTGCTTATGTTACCCTCAATTGTTTCCGTCTGCAGCGTTGTTTAATCATTGGAATCCGGAAGGCTTATGTACCTCAGGAAATTTTCGATAGTATCTGCCACTTTAACATTTCGAACCCGTTGTGTAAAGCTCAAGTTATTTATTTTGTTACTGCAGGCTTTACTTTTTTTCTCTGCGGAATGAGTTTCGCTTGGCACAAATGTTTCGTGAGATGGAAGTGCCGTTACTAGTTTACGGTGTTCCAGCGCTCACGGCGGTGGCAGAAAGATGAACGGACAACTATTTAACGGAGCAGCTGAATCCAAATGCACTCTACAAGGTGCATGTTACGAAAGACAGCCACTTTATGCATTATCTCAAGAGCGAACAAATCGAAGGTGAAACAAACACGTACAAACCGCGCTGGATGACTTATCCGCAATTTGTGAAAACATTGCACGATGTCCAACTGCTTGAAAAAGCTGGAAAACGTCACGAGTATTACTACTTCATGCTCAAGTAGAAGGATTTCCAAGACCAGGCGGCTTTTGTTTATAAAGAATTACGATTTCTGAACCCATTGCAAACGGAGTATGATCCACGATTCGGTGACTTTTTTATTCGTGACCCTGTCGAAGTCCAAAAGCGTGGTATGCGTTGTCGGCTAGGGATGCAAGGTATTATAGCCGAAGGTCATGTTGATAACGGTGTAAACCATATCGACATGGTCCGTGGAACGAAACGTTACGTGATCGCTCCACCGAGTATCTGCAAGTGTCAAGGATTGATAACAAAGGGTCAATCTGCGCGCCACACGTCGTACAATTGGTCCGCAATTGATGCTCTGCCGAAAGATGCGCGCAATTGCCCTGCGGCGGAAGTGGCGCTTACTGCTGGTAAAGTTTTATACCTCCCATCGTTTTGATATCATCACATCGTGTCACTAGACGCTAGTATTCAATGCAACCGACGTTCGGGTTTCATGGGTCGGGAGGATTCTAAAAACTTTTTAAAAGAATGTGGCTTGACGCCGTAGGGATTGCAATAAAATACTTTTAGTAATATATATTAACAATGTCATGATCATAAAATTTGTTTTCATTTTTTAATGGCAATTACTATTGTAGTGGTATATTGTAACGATATATTATTTTACGTGATCGGGTGTCAACTTGCTGCTAACATGGGGTTCAGCCTCTGTCCCAGCAAACAAGTCCCACCACTTTGGTTACGAAATCGCAGAGCTTTCGAGTTTTTCACAAATCCAATGTCTTCCTGCTTTGGAATGCCAAGGTAGCTAATAATGAGCTTGAGCTGGTCTAAATAATTTTTTCCAGGAAATAATGTCTCTCGTAGCAACATTTCTGCAAATTTACAGCCCACAGCCCACACGTCGATCGCTGTTGTGTAGTTGAGGCAATTTAACATGATCTCTGGGGCGCGGTACCAGCGTGTGAGAACGTATTCGGTCAACTTCGCTTGCTCCCGTATTCCCTGCTCTATTCCTGCCACTGATCGTATACCACCGCGAGCAAGACCGAAGTCGCATACCTTGAGGTCACAATTGGCATTCAACAAGATGTTGCTCGGCTTCATATCCCGATGGAGGACGTCTGCAGAGTGAATATGGTGCAGAGCACAAAATATCTAATACAGAAAGTACTTGACATGGTCATCTGACATTGGTTGCATCGAGTAAATGACCTGATGAAGATCCGTCTCCATGAGTTCCGTGATAATATACATATCATCACGAAACTTGTGTCCATCGCTGACCGTAATATACATCGTGATGGCTGTGAGAGCAGCCGTCACGGAAAGAACTGCGGCGGCGTTGTTGTCCATCTTGATTGCGCAAATATGTGTGACGGACACAAAATACAACTTCAGAATCGTTTTTTGTTTGAGTATCGCGAGGCAAGCCATTCTCATCTGAGAATGAATTTGGAGGGGTAGGGTAAGTTTTCACCAATGAGCGTCATCGTTTTTGAGAATAAGAATTTTTTTTGCGTTTTGGACCAGGGCCTTACTGATTATTGTAACTATCTTTTACGAAATCGCCAAGGGTTGGCATTGGAGAGACAATAGGGCAACCACCGCCTATCTCGGTATGGAATCCTGATGGAATTCTCGCTAAAGTCACGTGGAATCAGGAATCAACCCACCTTGTACGAGGAAAATGCCCGGACACAGGACGAGAGTTTCGATATAAACAACAACAAGATGGATTGTACTGGATAAATTGCGACTTATTGGAGGAACAAGAGGATCCTGACAACATCAGAAGGGTGGTCTATGAGGCAAATCCACTTCTTCATGCGGTACCGTGGACGGTATAGGAAAAAAACCAAAGTCAGGCGGTGAGCTATCGAGTGAGGCGGTCGTTCAAGGCTCTGTATAAACATTACGTGGCGAAACCATTAAGACGTATTGTAGATAAGTGGACGGCTAAATGTGCGTCCGACAGAGTGGCTTTCGAGTGGCTAGAGCAATCACCAATATGACTTTGGAATCACCGACAGTTGTTAACGGACTATCAAGCTTGGACGATTTATCGAGCGGCTACAATGCAGTTAAACGTCTTCTATGACGGCTATGATTCGGCGCGGGGGGGTGCAATTGACTCTGAGTGCACATCGCCGGGGAAAGGGGTATCAAATATTATGTGGGGGTGCCGAAGAGCCCAGGATTTCTGGGCACGACTAATCAGTCATTGGTTTGGCGACAGAATTGAATTATCTTACGTGGAGTCTTTTCTACGACATTGTATGACAAGACACCCGCCGCCCATAGGGAAGCATTTGATGATGGAGCTAGTGAAACGTTGCCGAGAACAAGCCGAGGAATGCGCGAAAAGTTTCCACCGTGTCTGGTGGGGAATTTGCTCTATCGGCATCACGACACTATGGCAGATGAGAAACGACAGAGTCCATAAAGTGATTAAACGGACATGTCGGGAGCAGACTGAAATAATTTGGAGTAGAGCGATTGAACAAGTGCAAGCTACAGCAGAATTTGAGGCCAAGGGGCAACAAACCCGGGTGCGCGGAGTCCAATTACAAGTGTGTATAGAAGTGTTAACAAGCAGCAGACGAGGGCATCACCATGATCAGCGTAGAATTAGACAGTTTCCGACAGCGGACTACTCAGCGAGATCAGACAGAGGTCTTCAGACTGTGCTTAGGCAATTCGTGACAGCTAATAGTGACTAAGACTAAATAGACTGTACTTTAAAAAAAAACTATCTTTACGAATTCGTGGCGGAAACTACTTCCGCCAAAAGTTTGGAGATACGTGCAATGTGTGGATAGTGAAACCCAGTCGCTTTAAGCATGGGGCCAACAGCAGCTAAATTTTGTTGCACGAATAAAAAAATATATTGTAGCTGTTACGTGAAAGATCGATTTTACTTTGATGTGTCAAGTACGGTGGGAAGGATGATAATCAATCGTTTCAATGCTACTTATCTTGATAATCCGACATGTTGCGCAACAAAGCACTTGTCGTGTTTAATGCAGAATAAGCGAGCAGCGTTAAGACAGCAAGGAGGTTCGTGAAATAGTTCATTTCTATCTTTCGGGTACCGATTAGCAAGGCTGATGGCAAAAAGAGCGGGTCTGGGTACCGATTAGCAATAAGTATGTAAACAGGGTACTGATTAGTAATTGATGGCTAATTTAGGGTACCGATTAGCGATTTCCCCTTTATACTTCTATATATTGGTTGGCACAGTGTACCATAGACTGTCGCTGTGCAATCTCGTTTATGTACACCTGCTCCGGTTTGCCTGCTCCTTAGCAACTTCCCATGGACAGGTCCACAGCTTTCCCTCCCACTCACTGCAGTCTCTACTTGACTTGATGTGCAAACCGTCGCGGAGAAAAGTGACCCGAGTAATTTCGTCGCTTTGAGATTTCGCTCCATATCAAGAAGTGCAGCTGTAACGGATGGGCCGCGGATATTTTTTGTACCACATCACCGGTGTTACCTGTCATTGGGGAGTTGTTATTCGCCCCCCCCCTGTACCATAAAATAAAGTACAATGTACTTGAGTGTACATTGTACCTTTTTAATGGTACCGGAGTGTACATTGTACCTTATTTTATGGAGTGTACATGTGTGTCAGATGGATCGTCTCAATAATATTATGCTGCTCAATGGCTGAGCTGACAGGACAACAACAGCAGATCTACCGTACCAAAGCACCAACTTCCACGAATCCATATCAATCTATGTTTGTGAACTGGATGGAAAACAATACGCGCGACGCCGTTCGATGAGACATGTCAAGAACCGCGACTACTTTTACTTCTAAGTGACCTGCACAACGATCCTTTCAAACAATCTTCGCTAGATTACCGTCTTTTGTATTCCGTCGATTCTCATCAACTCATGCCTTGGATGGGCGTGCTCGCGTCAAGTTGTTGGTATGCTGTTTCCTCTGTTAAGAGAACGAGTCGCCGTTGTCAGTCTACATGTTGGGGATGATGAATTTCATTTCTTATGGTGCTCGTCAACTCGTTTAAATAAAAGCCTGAGTGAGACCAAGACACACTTTTCGCTGTAGGAGAACTGTACTCTTTTTCGGTGACACCAACCACACGACGAATTAGCTTCAAAGATGCTACGAACTATTCACTTGGCGTTGTCATTTATCATAAGAATTAGGCTATATGTATCTCAAAGTTGTCGCCTGCTTCCCTAAAAGTTTAACAATGTGTACATGTATACCGGCTTTTTCAAAGTTGATGAATGAAGTGATTTTGCTGCTGACGGTTGAATGCTCTTTGGCTTTTGTAACTACTGGTTTTTGCTTCAGCCAACAGCACGGCTCTTTTGGCATGCTGTCATCATCCTCTAAAGACGAAGACGAAGCAGCCAAGAATTATCCAAATCGTCGTCCGATTCCGACTTGTCCTCCTCTCTACTCTCTTCTTCTGATTCATCACTGCTGTCTTCCGACTTCGACGACACTGAGGCACTCCCTTTTGCTGCAGAATTGACTTCATTTGTTACGGTACACTGTACCTAATTTATGGTATAGGGTGCGAATAGGGTCCGAATCTCCCGTGTCATTGAGGTCGACCAGCTTAAACACTTGGATGTGTCACTAAAACATAATCGTATATTATATATGAATAGATCTTACTGGCTATATGGGAGGGATAGCCAGATTGTTGATTAAGAAAAAGTATAGGATTAACTATGTAAATCGTGTGATTGTTTATTTTTGAGGTAAGAGCAAATACTACCAGTCTAGCTCGCTGTCCATAGAAGAATGCTCGACCATCCCAACAAAAATCAGAATCTCGACGTTGAAGCCTCTCTCAAACCAGGTATGTGGCGCTTGTACGCGTTTGCCAAAAAAATCTGAAACCGCTCGAACGTACTCTTTCTCCACATTATATCAAAACGAGATTCAAAGATATCTATTCTAACTCGATCTTCTGTTCCCAGAACATGAATCCACAAAAGAAACTGCCCGTTTTCCATTCTGAAGGCAATGTATTCCATCGAATTCCACTTTATCGCATTGTCGATTTCCTTCGCTGCATCACGAATTGAACCACCAATCTTTTCTAGTAATACTAGATACAACGCTATATCAATGTACTGCTCGAAGTGTAAAGAATTCCAACGAAGAAGTTCTTCTACTAAGTGGTATGAAAACAACGAATCCAGTATGAATCCATCCGTGTTAGGTGGTGGTTCGCGCATCGAAAGGGCATGAAACTCCATCATTTTGAAGTACACGTTCGCAGCGTGTTTTATGGATTCGTAAGAAAACCCCGATAATCTTGGAAGAAACTTCTCAATATCAGTAAGGATTTTTTTATTATCAAACAGACGTTCTTCTTCTTCTTCTTGCTCACTTGTTGAGTTTGCTCTCAAGTATCGTTGGACAGAGTCAAACTCAAATGCATTTGTCCGTTTGGACTCGGCGGAGGCCAAAAAAAGATCAGTACTTGCAAACGGTGTAGATACAATGACTAAGAAGAGAAGAAAAAGTCTCATTACTTGGATGTGGAGACGTGGGTTGGAATTGAGACGCGGAAGTGACTTGCGAAAGTGACTCGACAACACAAAATGGAAACTGACGGACGTAACAAGTTAATAAATGCATTCTACGTTCCACCAATCACATGGTTTCCGTCTGGATTCACCAATTAAAAGAAGAAATAGATTGCGTAGAATCTTAATGAAATTCAATACTACTACAGTAAGGAGTATTAAATACTTACAGATACAGCAATCGGAAATGCATCACGTAAAAAGTCCCAGTATCGCTTGCAATTTTTCATCACGAAAAACTTCTGATTTATCACCATCCACTATTTCTGAATTTTACTTAGAGAATCAGTGTCATTACATGATATGAAATTTTCAACTCGATCCAAAGGTTCCATATTGGCGCATCAAATATGCAAGTGTGGTACACTAGCCCTAATGTAGTCTGCTTCTTATATGCTACGTAGCTTACTTATCCTTGCAACTTCATTACTCACCCAACAAATGTGGGGTCACCTATTCCGTATGGCGAAGTCATCCTTTAGGTAGTGACTAAAGGTACATAGTAATCGTGTAGTTATGGATAGTATCCAACACCAAAGCATAATTGTAGACCCGACCGTGGTCGAGTGGTACGCTGCTCACTTCGGGAAGCATAATGGTTGAACCGACCGTGGTCGAGTGGTACGCTGCTCACTTCGATACCAGGAGGTACCGGGTTCGATCCCGGGGCCAACCATGTTGGTTGGATGCTAAAGTATAATGTGACGTATTCAACCAAAGAATAATGGGTGGTTTCTGGAGAACAAAAGACAGTGGAGGACAGTGGTTAGTAATGTATCGTAAACAAGCCGGGGATCGCAAGGACGGAGCTTATTATTTATTACTGGCGGACAATGCTTCGTCTCACGGTGATGAAGGGTACTCTTCCCACGAACGTTTGCTTCCCCCTGAGCAGCTATCGCCTCGAAATTAGGGCATAATATTCTGTGTAATGTGGAGATTAAAACGTATGTAGGAAACGTTTAGCACCTAAAGACGATATAAAGTGGATAAATTTGATAGTTATTATACTAGGTTCCGGTTCACGGTCTCGCTACGTCCAGCCTCCTCTACCGCTAAAATACACATGTATTGCTAAACCTCGAGTCTGATACGTGTTAGCCCATCTTTACTACATGTCCTGATGGGTCAAAGTCTATATCCAACTTACGTTTTGGCTAAATCCAACTATGAGACCTCTCTAAACCGAATTTATGATCAAACTGAAGGTTATATCTCATTCGTTAGCAAAAATCAGCGTGAACGAAGCCCTTCCAAAAGTAATGAATTTACCGAGAAACTGATCAAAAAGATAACAACACCCTTTACTTTTACATAGAAAATATATCAATTTAAATAGGTGTAACGTTATATATCATTAACTTAGAAATAATACATGTATTAGGGACACGGTACTTCTGTAACCTGTTGGTCCTCGACATTCGGAGCTGCCGCAGTAGCAGTTGGGCAGCAATCGTAGCGGTCATACCCATAGCCGACTTGATCGACGCATCTGGCGTCGTCTCCGTTTACACTATCAGCGATCCAGAGTTGTATGGGACCTGTTGGCTTAAAAGCATCGAGAAGTCAAGCCAAAACCTGCTTACACTGCCCCGACTCTTGCCTATAGCAACGGCACGGTCACAAGCCCTCACAGCGTGGACGTATCCAACGTCAAGACCCCCCCCCCATGTATCTCCTCCTGTGGTACCTAATCAATCATCGCGCACTGAATTCCACGACAATGACGTTGAAGAGGAGCGTTCAAGCTTTATATCGATGACATGCGTGAATCGGAAGCTCGTGCAATGCCAATGGAGAACACGTGGCGCAGGAGCTCACAGTCTCCGTTTGTGCAGCTGATTCGTAATCCAACACGGTGACATCTCCTCAAAGTAACATTAGAGCCATAAGCTTACGTCGCCCAAGCACCAATCGAAATTCAAGTAGACGATCAGGCCGTGGTTTAGGCCAGTACAGGAATAACTCAGTGATTTCTGATGCAGACAGCTACGCATCCACAGCACCACGCCAGACAAACGGGTCGATTATATCTAATGAGACTAATGTACAGTCTAGCAAGTCAGATCCTCCTCCTGCACTGGACTTATCGTTCGCGCGTGTTCTTGGATTTGTGGTTATCGATACTGTAACCAACTCGGCAGTTACGCTTCTTTAGGTGTACAGCAGGATACAGATTTGTCTGCGTCACAGCGTAACTTTTATTTGATGCGTGAGAGCGGAGGCTATAGTCGCGAGCCCTGAAATTTTTTTGTATTGGGGGTATGGCCAAGTAATGTATCTTTAATACATCATCCGCTTTCATGGATGTCTTCAAAACTTCTATTCATACGGCATATAAATTAGTAATTCGGCGAATCGCTTGTGCATACTTTCTAGTACGACGAGCGCGTCGAAGTTATGAAGCTGTTTTTAATCAAGCAATTTACTATGTGTTCTGGCTTACGCTAATGACCATTACCAATTTATCCAGTCTACTACAGACAATCCTCTCAATTTTTTAGGTCCAAAACCAATCATTAAACTATATTTTTACTGTATGAAGGTAGAGAAATGTATGCAAACATCATTTTTGTATATGTACCTGAAATGAAAGCTGCGCAGCTGTCTTGCTTTGATCTTGTATTCATCATGTTGCATCGGTCAGATGATGAAGAGAGAGATCGATTATTGTCCGAACATGTCATGAATTCTCACAAGCAAAAGAGGAAGCACACACAAGATTACAGTACATCACAAAGTGCTTGGAACTCCGCTAGCAATGCTGATGAACCACACGAATGCTACAAAGAGACAGCAAACTTGAATTTTAGCTCGATTTCGCGCCGTTTTCGTCAGAAAGCGTCCGTGTTGAGCAAGAATCCGATTCCTCTTTTCTTTGTGCAGAAGTATATCGCGTACGCTCGGTGTTATGTGCATCCGCGCATGTCATCCGAGGCTGCCACGGTGCTACAAAAGAAGTACTTGGAGTTGCGTTCAGCCGGTGAAGGTCATCCAAACTCGACAGACAGCATTCCAATCACAAACACGGCAGCTTGAGTCACTCATTCGCTTTTTACAGGCGCGTGCCCGAGATGAGCTTGCGAAAACAGTTTCGGCTGAACATGCACAAGACGTTGTCGGCATTATGTAAGAGTGTCTACTTGATCCGTATGTCACGGACGACGGGAATCTTGACTTTGGTCAAAGCGAAGACATGAGTCTAGCGAAGAAGGTTACAGCTTATGTTGCTCGGTTAATGAAAGCTGCAGCTCGACGCAACGCGCCGTTGTTTTCAATGGATGCTTTGCTCTGATAGCATGGGACTTAAGGTTGACGACTTTTCCGGATTTTGTCGATTTGAGTGTTACTTCAAAGTACTTATTAAAAAAGGGTCCAGATATGTTGTCAACGTACAATTTGTTGAGAAGGGTATGAAGTTTCCACAACCTAATAATTTAAGGGGATTGTCTCTAATACCGTATGTGTAATTATGCAACTACTCCTCCCACCGTAATTAGTCTGTGTGCAAAATTAGTCTGTGTTCGGAATTAGTCTGGCACAGACTAATTCAGGTGAAGAGTCCCGATTTTGTTGCATCGACCCCACCTACCTAGCAAAGGTAGGTTGTGGATCTGGACTTGCAAGGCGTACTAGCAACCTAAGGCTAAGATTATGGAACCCCCAGGTGGAAAGCCTGGTGAAGAACGTAAACCCCCGGACCCGGGTCAGGGGATTAGCGAAAATGTGGAAGCTCCTCCAAGGGAGGATGAGCAAGAAGGGGCGGAAACGCAGGACATAGATGAAGTTGTCCCTGAATCCCCCCTAGAAAATAGAGCACCAGAAGAGGACGGAGACGAACATCACACCAAAGAAGGGGAGGTGATTGATCTGACTACGGAAGGTGAATCTGGGCCGTCCGATATGGATGTAGTAGAGGAGGCGGTAGCAGCTCCTCAGGGGGAAGTTAAATCAGTTTCGGGGGGGGGGGGTTACCCCCCAAAAAGAATACTTCAGAAGAACTGGCTATCGTACTTAGCCAAACTTTAAAAGATGCGGAACAGACCCGGCCACGCTTGCAAACGTGGTTGGATTTAACGCAATAATTGTTTAAGGAAACAGCGATCTCCTTCAAGCAGTTGAGGGGAAATAACTCCCACGCGGGAGTTAAAAAGATTGAGCTGACGACTAATGATTTGGAAAGGCTAATTGATCTATTTGAATTACTGGTAGTCACTCACAACCTAAGCTGGAAAGTATGGGGCCAGAAAGCGCTGGATGCCTGGAGTCTTGCGCATAAATTGCACAAACCGCTAGACACCATTCTATCAAGAAAGATTGGAAGTTGTCAGGTTGAAGTAGCTGTAAAGGGTCAGAGTGTTCTCCAAGAATGGCTACATAAAGTCACAGGTACCAAACAACCGGTACAACAGGTGAAAAGTTCATACAAGACATACATGTTCAATCCCAAAGTGTACTCCCCAGAAGTAATTGACAAGTTGACACGGGTTTGTGAGAAAGATTGGATGGGCAAGGACAACAAAAAGTTTCGAAACGGTAGTGACGAGGAGTGGCAAGTAGTCAAGGGGCTAGCTGAGGGTACTATTTTATCTAGAACATTGCCTCAGTTCTTACGACAGATAATGACTTCTAAGGATAGACTACGACTCATTTTGACCATACGTGTCCGTGTCGAAGGATGCTTGGTTATGGATATGAGAGGGGAAGCAACTATTAAGAAGGCCTTTCAAAGCACGAAAAGCCTTCAGGAGAGTATCTCGACATCGGCGACTGCGAGAGGAATGGACAATGGCCAACTATGGGAAATGTTGGCCAAGGTCAAGTCGATCACCTATAACCCTTCTGATCACTGCCTCTATTTATATTTTCTAACTAGGGAAATAGCAAAGAGGTATGTTAATGTATCAGGGCCATATCATAAGCAGGTACACAGTCTCAAGAACGTACATGGGAAGGAGAAACCCGATGAGCCGGTATGGTCAAGGAAGATTGCAGGGACGAGAGCTGGGTTGGGGTTCCAACCTGACTACGTGATAATTTTACGTAATGTCACCAGGAACATAGACATTATAAAATTACATGGATTTCTTCAATCGATCATCGAAGTGGATTTTAGATTCGAAGAGCTGGATTTGGGGGGACCTCTCTCAGTTACTTCCTTGGACTGGGAAATCGTAGTGGATGCCAGTGGGTGTCCAAAGAAATTACGTCACATCTGGAGGCTTATTTGGTGTGAGACAGTGTTAACCTTGGAACATCCCCGAACACGGGGAAAGATACACTGCATTAGATGTGGGGAAGCCGGACACCAAGTACGAGGTTGCACAGTAACCCAAAAGAAATTACTCACAGACAATTGTATTTCGGTGTCGGTGGAAGATGTAGACCAAATTGAGTCACCAGAGCCAATCTTCGAAAGCATGGAGGCTCTAATTAAGGAAGTGCGGGAAAACTGCACAAAACATGACGAAGCACAGGAAGTGCGACGGAAACAGGCACGGGGTGTAAACGTGGAATCAAGTAAGCCGGCAACAGAAGTGATACAATCACAGGAGGAGTCCAAGAACAGCCGGGTACACGGAAACAATGACACCTCCACGGGCTCCGAAGAGGCGGGGGAAGGGAACAGCGAGCGGGCTAGCCCGCAAAAAGATGAATGGATGACAGTAGTCCAAAAAGGTAAACGGCCTAATCAAGAGCAACAGGGTCCTACTATAGGCACTCAAGTACAACTGGACGACAAAACCAGGAGCACTGGAGGGTTAAATCCCCAAATTAAAGGGACTACACAGGAAAAGGAAAAATCATTGGAAACAAACAAACAACCAACCCGAACCTGAACCCAAGGTGAAGGGAGAATTACCGGGAAAAAAATACAAGTTCAACCAGGGGAAACAAAAAAAAGAACAAAAAAAGACACGCAGGAGAGACAAAAATCCAACACTGATTTATTGGTTTTGGAAGGTCAAGCAATACAAGAAATAAAAAGCATCAATGAAGAAGTCACCAACATTGAAGGCCCTCTTCAACCATTTGGCTGGGAAGATCCTGAGTCGATTAGCGGGAGGAAGTATCAACTCAAGGAGGCAATACTGGCTATGGGACTTCAACAAGTACAGACGCCTTCAACTGGAAACTGTCAAGCGTACAGTATTGTCCAAGCACTGTACAACACACCGTTAGAGGATAACCCTCAGATACTCGAACGGGCAACGGCAACACTAAAGTCTGGGTGCGTAGCGCGAGGGTTGATGGATTTTTCTGCTAAATTTCCAGCCGGAGTGCGAAAACAATCGTTGCGCAGCTTAGGCAGAGGATATGATAAAATATCGGCAAAACAATCTGAAGTGGCGTTTGAGGAATACTTGCACGAGTATGGCACTAGTCCGTCGGCATTAACGGAAACGGTAAGTTATAAATCGTGGGGCAGTAATGATACCTTATTATGTTTAGGTACGATGCTACAAAGACACATATATGTAATAAGCGTGGACCCAACGAGTGGAACATTAGGTGCGATTCACTATGCGCCTGAGACACGGATAGCCCAGCGTAAAAAATCGCAACATGTGGAGAATTTCCTTTAACGTTGGAACACTGCGTGCAAGAGGTGACACAAATGAAAGCAGAGTGGAGGAATGTTGAAGGTAAACTGCCGCTCATTCTTCATTTCGAAAATGCTCATTACACGGCATACGTACATGGGTGGCGTACCAAGGAAGAGGTAGCACCGGGGAATACGGAAGCGCAGGACGTAGAAATGAGCGAGCCGGAGTCATTAACGGAAAAACAAGGAAATATAAGGACACGAGAAGGACGAGTGAAGACAGCGAGGGACCAGGACAAGGGGAATGAACCTGATCAGCAGATGGTAACAGTTGATCAGGGGTTAAGCGAGAATATGAGTGAAGCGGCCACACGTATATTCCAGGCCCAGATTGATTTCCTCTTACAAGAAAAGAACACAAGTCGACAGGATTTACTTCGGTTTCTAACGGATACGGTGACGAGCCTACCGGGACCAAAGCAAGCGGAACTACTATCCTCAAATCTCCGGGATGCAGCAGTAAGGCGCTTCGTAGTCGAAACGCTCGGAGTGGATGAGAGCACGCTTTTAGAGTGGCACAATTTCTCAAATGGGACTTTATTGCTGGAACAGGGGCCGGAACGAGGGCAGCCAAGAATAGAAGACGCGGAACAAGGGCGCAGCAGGAAGAAAAGAGCAGTGGAGCGGATGTATACCAAGTCAGGGGTAGACAACCTTCAAGAAGCGGAGCCAGTACAAAGAGAATTGTTTGACTCATTACAGGGGGAAGCAACGACAGTAGAACCTCCAGATGAGCCTGACATAACGTCTCAACAAGTCTGGGATTCCATGAAGACGGCGTGGCAGCATCAATTGAACACGCCTTTCCCAACATTCGAATCATCACATAATGAATGGATGAGGGCGGCTAAGAAGGACAAGTTTGCTCTACTTCAATTATTGGAGTGTTTCAGTCATCCGCATCTCATCATATCACGTCTGAGCAGAGACGTGATTTGTGAGTTGGTCAAGGACTGGAGACAACAGTACTGAGACGCAATGATAATGATCAGTACGAAGGCGGACGCTAACTCTAACCCTAAATGCTTGAAGTTATTACAGGACTGGGCAACTCGAGTGCACATGCTGGAAGGAGACTACCAGAGAGCAGCGATGAGGGCAAGCAGACAACATTGGAAGGAACTAAAGGAATATGGGTATGGTCAGAATGCTCTGTGGAAGCTATGTGCTCCGCAAAGACACTACAACTTTGCAGTTACGGCGTTATGTGCGAACGTGTATGGTCACCACATAGCGGCGATTCTGGGCGATACGGCTTTACCCTCAGACCCAATCTGGATCA
>MIQA02016647.1:0-10172 GCA_001887855.2 Sclerospora graminicola
GATCAAGGAGGCCGGCCGCCATCTCCCAGGACGGCCCGAGCCGTCCGCATGGTCGCCCGAGAGTCAGACGCGACCAGCTCGGAAGAGGAGTATCAGCGATCCGGGGGCGAGTCTGAGGAGGGGCAGTATCGGTACCTTTTCTCGGCAGAAGCCAGTCAGCCATCCAGGCTGCCAGCCGGGTCCGGTCAGCCGAAGGGTTTTCCGGCTCGAACTGACCAGGATTACCCCAGGCGCAAATGTACCCACTGTGGGTCCATCAAGCATGACGACCGGAGCTGTTGGAAGCGGCTGACGTGCAAGAAGTGCGAGAGAAAGGGACATCCGGCGGAACACTGCCTGTTTACGTGTAAGACTTGCGGGGAGGTGCACGAGGCGGGACTGTGCCCAATTGAAGAATTCTACAACCAGATGAAGAAATGGTACGTCCCGACCAAGCATGCTGGAATGCTGCCGCCCGGAGTGGAAAAGATGTTAAACTAGATCGCTCGCCAGGTTGGAATCTGGTTCGAGCCGAGCGGTCTTGTGTTAGTATCTATGCATATGTCGGTAAAGAGGATAATCAAGAAGCAAAGCAAAGGATAACCGACAATACATGTAAGTTTGACGATTACGTCATCCGGTCTCCGGCCGGCACGGCTGACCCCTTCCTGGTGAGCAGTATACGGACGGATGAGTACTCTCGGTCTGACTGGTGAGCAGTATACGGACGGATGAGTACTCTCGGTGCGTATGGAATTGAACCTGTTACCCGGCGAGTCGCAAGGTTATTGGAAATATCATTCGCCGGATAAATGGTTCAAGCAGGCCAAGGCGGATGGCAAAATCAATAACCAGAAGGCTACCATGCTGTTCGACTCTGGCGCGGAAGTGTCTATCGTGGACACCACCTTTGCTCGTAAGGTGGGGTGTGAGATAGACGAGACGAAGCGACAGGAATGTATCGGCATTGGAGAAAGTTCAAACATGATCCAAGAGTTAAGATTGCGTTGGCTGGGTCTTTGGTGTATTACTTCACCGCTTGCCGGGCAGGATGCAATTCTGGGTATGGATTTTATGGTCCCGGCCGGCATACGGCTGGATTTATCGCATGGAACATTGACGTTGCCGGATGAGGTACAGATCCAGCTGGCCGGCCGGCGGCCCTTATATGGCGCCCACGTCCAGTTCCTCAAGCTAGGTCAGTTTGTAACGGTGCCAGTGGGAAAGGCGGTGGAAGTAATGTTACGGCCGCACGACCGACGGAGTAAGTTATGGCTGACAAGGGGCGAGCGCTGGGTACCATCGTTTGTTAAAGGGGGTGGTCATCTCAACTCTATAAGCGTGACCAACATCTCTGAAAAAACCCTCACCTTGCATGAAGATGTGATTATTGGAATGTGGCTGGCCGAGGACAAAGTGCCCCGCCGGCCGGGCTATGTCACTATTGGCTCAAGACGCTATATCGAGTGGCAAAACCTGGCTTTTCAGGCAACCACCGATCTGGTCAGCGAAGAGGAAGAATTGGAAGAGGACCAGACGCCGATGGTGGCTAAACCCGAGTACCGGACCCCTTCTAAAATATTGACGCGGAGCCGGCCGTCGCCGGATCCGGCTGAACGTACTGGCCGAGATTATGCCCCAATCGCTGAACTGGTTTTGCCCACCCAGAGGAAGACGGAAGAACGACGGAATCAGGAGAAAGGACAAAGCAGAGTTACGTATGCGGTCACCCCCGATGACGGATGGTTTGATGATCGAGGCGAAGGCGGATCGACCCAGCCGACCGACCAAAATTCGGAAATAGCCGAAGGCGGATCAACCCAGCCGACCGATCAAAATTCGGAAATAATCGAAGGCTGATCGACCCAGTCGGCCGATAAAAAATCGGAAATAATCGAAGGCGGATCGACCCAGCCGGCCGATCAAAATTCGGAAATAGCCGAAGGCGGATCGACCCCGGCCGATCAGGATCCCGAAGTAGTCGAAGCTGACCAAGTCTGCATTCATGAAGGGGGCGAGCTATATGTTGAAGGCATGGAGGATCAGATGGCGGTGCTACCTGAGGTAACCCCCTGTCCCCCAGCGGTCACTATTGACGATCTACAAGTGGGAGACCCGGATGTGAACACCCCGGAAGAGATCGGCAGATTGAAGGATATTATATGGAAAAGACGACATCTGCTGATCGGACCAGGAAACGCACTTCCTCCGGCCGCCCATGGGGCGGTATGTGACATCGATGTGGGAGACGCCAAGCCGGTGGCGCAAAGGTGCCGGAGAGTCGCCCCCCAATATCGGGAAAAGCTGTCAGAACGGATCAAGGGTTTGCTGGCCACCAATATAATTCAGCCGCCCACCTCGCCATGGGTTTCGCCCATTGTAATTATTATTAAGAAGAATGGGGTGGATATCAGGCTGTGTATCGACTACCGACTGGTGAACCGTCTGACAAAGCTAATGGTTTACCCGATGCCGTTGATAAACGACTTGCTGGAGAATTTGGATAAAGTTTTGTGGTATTGCTCGTTGGACATGGCTAGTGGATTATGGGCGGTATCTATGATAGATCGTGCACGGGAGATCTCTGCGTTCGTGACGCCCTTCGGGTTGTTCGAGTGGAACCGGATGCCGTTCGGTCTGAAGAATGCCCCGCAGATTTATCAACGGCTGATAGAGATGATATTTAGAGAACCTGACCCTATACAGGGTGGTGTAAGCCATGTCAAGCGCGGTGCTGTAAGGGCCTCATTTCATTACACTTTTGGACCCCGACTCTATCCGACTTTGGATTTTCGTCCACGGTGGGACTCGAACCCGCAATCTCCCGGTCCCGAGGGCAGGGCCTTAACCACTGCACCAAACGAGGTCGGTCAACGGCTGATAGATAACGCATTGTATGGTTACTTCAAGATCAAGGCGGATCAAGATCCGGCTCTGGTCGGCGACGTGTTCACCGAAGGTGATCCGGACCCCGACCCAAAACCTTCAGTTTTGGGGCGGCGGTCTTACATTGATGACATTCTCGTTACGGCAACTACCTGGGATTTACTGTGTAACAAAGTGGAGAAGTTGATGATTACGTGTGAAAAGTGGAATCTTTCGATTAGTGTGGTTAAGAGTTTCTGGGGGAAGACTAAGGTGACCTATTTGGGTCATCAAGTTTCGATTGCCGGATTGGAGGCTAATCCGAAGGATTTGGAGTCCTTGAGTAATCTGCCTTTCCCGCGATCCCTAAAGGCTATGCAATCCTTTTGGGCAGCCTGAATTATTACAGTCGGTTCATCGAGGATTTCGCAGTCTATGCGGCGGTTTTATATGAATTACGGGAGGTGGATTACCACAAGCTGAGAGAAAAGGATAGGCAAGCGGAGACGCGAGCCGGGCCGGCAATATCAGCCAATGTGATGCCGCTCTTGTCAGCTATTTTGGCCAATGAGAAGGCGTCCTTTTTTGCCCCGACAGGCGGGCGGCCGCCGGACCCGGCGCGGCCGGCCCGGACGACCACATGACTCGAGCGATGGTGGCCTTTGGTATGTTAAAGGCGAAGATGGCGACTACACCGGTCCTGAAACATTTCGATGTGAATAAGATTCCAGTGGTCATCATCTACGCTAACAAATGGGCCATCTCGGCCGCCCTCGTTCAAGATCATGACGGAGTGTACTGTCCCGTGACATTCACCAGCCGGACCCTGAAGGCTAATGAAGTTAATTACGGATTAGTGGATAAAGAAGTTTTGGCTTTATTGCGGATCTTGGATGTGTGTTATACTATGTTGGTGTCTCGGCCTATCAAGGTACTATCTAGACGGTCGACCCTATCGTGGCTCCTGACGGCGAATGGAATTGACGGCCGGCTGGGTAGATGGGCGGCTCTGCTGTCTCAGTGGTCCCTCGAAGTGATTAAGTGTACTGAGGGAGAAGAGGAAATACTGGGCACGCTGGCGGCCAGCATTACGCCAAGGGCAGAAGTGGAGGAAGCACTCATAGCGATCGCGCCTCGGAAGCAGCCTCGACAAACCATCGTATTACCGCCGCCAACAGTGGGACCCACGGAGGAATTTATGGTTTTGAGTTTTGACGGGTCGGCGAGTAAAAGAAGGGGGTCGGGGCCTATAGTGCTATTGTGTGGAAGTTGCCCGAATGGATAGTGGTCGCGGCCGCCTCAGATTTCACGCCTGGCATAACGGTGAACGAAGCGGAGTACAAGGGGCTTTTACTTTGCCTGGATCTGTTAGCTGGCCGGACACAGGGGCGGATCATCATATGTGGTGATTCCAACCTGGTGATCCGGCAAATCACAGGAGAGATAGATTGCAAGGCGCCCCGGCTGAGATTGTTGAATGATCGGGTTATGTCCGCCTTGCGGAAATGGCCGGAGCACGAACTGTTACACGTCAAACGAGAGTGGAACAACAGCGCAGACCATCTGGCCACCTTGGCCATGCGAGATCAGATCGGTCTCACCGTTTCAGATCCAGGATTGTTGGACGGATTGGCGGAGATGAACAAGCTATCGGAGATAATCAAACCGGCCGCTAGATACGAGAACCATTCGTCCGGATCCAGCCGTCCCGTAGAAGAGGAATATGGCGACCGTGACTGGGAACAGGACGTTCACACCCGACCGGACCAAGAGATGCCCCGCGGCAATAAAAGATCCCTCTAGGCGAACCCCCAAGCCGGCTGGACGAGACTAACCACGGTTAGTAGTCAAAAGTAAATGCTGGGAGTGGGAACGAAAGAAGCACGGATGGATATATTGAAAGAGAAACGAAGGAAATAAAAGAATTAAAGTAAGCCCGATTGCTCATCCCTGCGGACGACTGTACTTGCCGTGGAGCCGAGTCACTCGAAGTCCAGGGTGGTCGGAGGGCCGTTTGCGGTACTGATTGCGCCAAGGATCTTGCTGGTCAATGGCATCCAGAGATTCGGAAAGGGAGGTAGTCTGATCCCGCGCACCCAGGCCTGGGTACCACGTCCCCCCCTCCGCTGCATTTCCGCACCTACGGTTCGGTAGATGGAGCATGAACGGGAAGAGAAACAGGTCCAAGTCACAGTTACCATCCCGGATACCCTCCATGATAAACGTACATAAACGGACCCACGCCTCGGAAGCTCGCCCCCGACGATTCTTCCGGGCAAGGGAATACGTGCGGAGAGATTCGTCCCCTCGCTTGTCCTCTGCAGAGATGTACAGGAAGTGGGTAGACTCCCAGATGGCCCAAGCATGAGCCACAGCGAAATCCTGAAATCTCGCCTTGAATTCCGTAAACCATGGGCTGGACGGAAGTCCCATATCTGGCATCTTAGTGTTCAGGATTTTCCAAGGTTTGGTCTTCATGAGTGCGTCGATGGCGCCCGACCCCATCAGGTCGGGGCGCCAGGTCGCTAATGAAGGCGTCTTGCGGGATCGAGGGAACATCCAGAGAGGCGGACGGGATAGGGAGTGAGCGAGCTGAGAACTGGAGATATCAGCGAGACTTACATTTCTCAGCTGCTCGACTAGCCAAGGTAGGATGGCGGACCGATCCGCCCCACTGGGGAAGCGCCCGCCCGGTAACCACAGAAGCGGAAGTTTAGGAAAAGAGGGCGCAGGGGGTAGAGTGCTCCTCCGGATCTTGGGTTTGGCCGCCGGCCGGTTGGGTCGACGTTTGGGACGTGGCCCGGCCGAAGCTGATCGCCGGGTTTTGGCCGGAGTCTGGGAGAAAAGTGCTTCTGGATCGCTCAGGTCGGGAGGAGATCCACTGATCAGGGATGTCCTCGTCGTTGTCTTCCACTTTCTCCTCGGCCGCTCCGATGGAACTCGAGGTACGGGCGACCTGAGCGGCCGGGGTGTCAACAGTGCCAGGAGGCAAGGATAGATCAGACGGCTCATGTTCCCCGGAGCCAAAACCTGCCGGCGGCGGAGTTTGCAGATCGATAACCTGATCGAGTTCCAGTTGATCCATCGTTCGCCCACCGGAATTGGAGGGGCGGCGACGGGTATCCGCGCGAGAGCGGGATAACGCGACACATACTTGCTGGACATCGTAATCCTCGTCTTCTTCGTCATCATCATAGATGCACGAAGGGAAGGACGGCCCCGAGTCCGAGGAAGAATCAGACAGAGGGCGGATCCGGGTGCCGGGTGGCGACGCGGCCGCTGACCCGGATGGCGACGCGACCGGACCGGAGTCCGAGTCCTCTTAGCTAGAAGATGAACCAGGGGTGAGACCAGTTCTACTTGGTGAGAGAGGGGGAAATGCAGCAGCGGACCGCCTCGCGAACAAGCTGTCATCGCTTTCCGACCCGAGCTCTTCCTCGCTGTCCAACTAGCCCGGAGGACATAGGCGCGAGGGGGAGGATTCGCTCTTCTTCCTCCGTTTGGTCGGGTCAGCACTGGCTAAGGAAGGGCTAGAGCTGGCCGGACGTTTTCGACCCCCGATCCTACCGAGGCGGACGAGGAGTCTGAACCGGCTAGGGGCGATTTCAGGCCGGCAGGAGGTTTCTCAGGTTCTGACCCTGCTGTAGCGGGCAACTGGGATGATTTCGGCGAAGAAGTTTTCCACTGATCCACCATCCTCAAGACAGACAAGATGGATTCCCGTACATTAAGGGGAGCTTGCAAAAGAGGAGCGGCCTGGCTTCGAGTCGTTTCGAGCTGGTCTTGTAGTTCACACAACAAGGACCTAAAACGATCCTCTTTATCCAGCATGGTAGTGCAAACACGGTCCGCCCGAGCCAGTATGGCATGGGCGTCGAAATTTTCTCGACGGGCCTGGTAGAGCTCAGACCGCAACTCTTGTTGTCGGGAAGTAGTTTCCTGCAGCTGCTGCTCCAGATCCGAGATTTGGCGGAGGGCCTGAACGTGGGAGTCGCGCAGGTGGTTTCGGTTGTCCCGCACTTTATCTAAGTCGTGGGACACCTGGCGGAGTCGGGCACGAAGGTGCGAAAGTTCTCGGGACATGTCAGGGATCTTAGCGGACTGCTGCTTCAGCTGTTCCAGCTGTTGGACTGCGGAGCGACAAGGACATGGAGACTGTAAGCGACTGGGTTACAACACAAGAGGAGAAAAGGCACTTACGCTGAAGCTTTGATCTGTGAACCAATTCCTGATTGGCAGTCCGGAGGGGCTCAACGACGTCTTCCAGCATGCGGAGACGGTTTCGCTCCTTCGTCAGGATGGCGACTTGGCCCTCGAGATCGGTCACCTGTTTCTGAAGATCACTTGTTCCCGGAGAAGGACTCTGAACGGCAGCTTCATCGGCCCGGCGGTTGGCAGCGGCGAGTTGTCGGACCAAGTCAGCCTGAATGGGCTCCAAGCTATCCACTTGGGCAGTCAACACCTCCAGCCTTTTCTCCACCCCCGCCGCTTCGGAGACGGAAGCGGATAGCGCGGCGGCTCGCTGTAGAGCGTCCGTAAGCTGACCCACAATGGCCCTGAGGCGGGTTACTTCACCCTCCGCTTTTTGACGACTGAGTTTCAGCTCAGCGATCCGGGGGTTCATGCGGTCCAGCATCGCACAAGAAGTCTTGAAACTCTGAGACAGAACTTCATAGTCGGCCCGACAGGATTGAAGCTCCGCCAGAAGGGAAGAGACGACGGCCTTCAATCCGTCCCGGTCGCCGCAAGCCTGGCCGTGAACGCGGAGCGCAGTCTCAGCGTCGGCGGTCGATAGCACCAGATCAGGAGTACGGGACGATTTAGGCGGTTTTGCGACTTCCACCCCGCTGGCGGGCGAGTCGTCGTCCACGAGAACGAGACGACAAACGTTGTCCTTGTCGATTTGCAAAACTGGAAATAAATCAAGATAAAGTCAACATCTGTGGACGGGATTGCCAGCGGCCAGGAGACCGACCGGCTTCACGAAAATCGCTATAAATTAGTGGGACGACGTACCAAAGCGAGGCATGGATAAGCAGGATCAGATCAATTGGGTTCGGGTGAGATCGTGCCTCAACCGTTGTGCAGCCGTGACTCGACTCAGGGGCGGCTGTGGTAAAGTGACTTATGAATTAATGTGAAGTACTTTCCAGAGGGCGCATTCTGATTGGCAGAAATACGGGTCAAAGGCGTGGGCGCCGGATAGCCGCCGCCGAGCATACCTACAAGCGGCCGGACGGCGCCAGGCCTGGGATCAGGCCGGACGAACGTGATAGAAGGCATGGACAGTTGGGCTAGCAGGCTAAGCGGACGGGACGACCGCAGACGTTGGACGGCCGAGGGGCGGATTGGTGGCAGATTGGTGGATTGTTTGGAAGGTATGAGTGAAAGGAGCCTGAAGGAAGATGAGCGTTCTAGTGGATGAAGGAGGCGCCCGGATCGGATGAGAAGCTGCCAAGGAATTGCTAGCGCCCACGGCTGAGTGGCTCGGATGGATGGCCATCCGGCCGAACCGGCCGGGTACAATGTACCATCCAGACTGGTACCATCTGGGTTCGGTGTACCGGCCGGGTTGGTACTGTGGTGAAGCGATCGGAAAATATTTGGATTGAAGTGGACCACACATGGCCGATGATTGGTGATGATAGAACACCCATCAACATATGACGGTTGATGGGTGGGAAAAGGTTGATCGCGAGTAAGAAGAAAAGGTGGTGGCCAACGGATATTTACGATGTGGAAGAGTTAGCCAAGTATGGTCGTTAAGCCCGGTCCCAGGCACTGGCGAAATGATGAAGATCACGATCGTTGTCGCAGTCACTAAGTGGAGTTCTCGTGGATATAATAAAATAGTGGTGATTGTTGACATGGCATACCAAGAGCAGGTGACCAGCCGATTTCCGAAATGGTATACTGGTGGAAGCCGGCTATGATACAAGGTTGCAGCCTGATCAGCTTGTCACGCCCGGAGGAAGAAGATCAAATGATGAATGAAGATCGGGCAGGTGGATTAACAGGTTATACGAATGATGTGAACCTTTGATTAGTCCGAAGATGATGTGGCAAGGCCTGATCAGGCCTGATCAAGCCTGATCAGGCCTGATCAGCCGAGATCAGTGCGGTATGGTTATCCTGACGGTGCATTAAGATCGAAAGTATGGTTTGGAAGATGAATGGAGTCGTAATGATGATGACCCTGGACGCTCCCGAGGTGATCAAGGGCTGATCAGGCCTGATCAGGCCCGATCACCTGGTCGATCACTATGGCGATCATGATCAGGGCCGATCAGCCCTTGATCAGCGTTGATAAGCAAGGGCAAGTGAGTTCTCGGTTTGGGCGGACTATATATGAAGTGAACAAGTGCTGAAGAGCAGGTCTCAAGTGGTTTCAAGGTCGTCTGTTGAAGATCAGGATGGGTTGAAGATCTTCTGAAGAGTCGGGTCATGATCGGGGCAGAATCGGTACAGGTCAGCTTGAAGGTGCAGCCAGGATGGGCAAGAGAGTGTTACGCAACCGTGCGACGAAGTAAATAGGTTCGAAGTAAAGGTCAGGCATGAGTTGAGGTATGGTACACAGGTATAGGACATTGCATATATAATAACAGGTTTAGATTTTCCCCCTAAAGCAAAGAGTCGCTCCGCCACGTGTGCGGTCATTGGGAGCACAGGGTTGATTAGTCCCCTCTTGCTCATCTATTTCCCGGTTAAGACGCGCTAAGACGCATTTTGGCTTACCGGAAGACCCCCGACGGGTTTGTTTTAGGTGATCTAACCTCACCCGCAACGCGCACGTGTTTGGAACACGTTAATAATATTGGTAAAGGTTTTGTGGAGATAACGTTTGTGGATTACTGTGGAAGATCGTGGATTGATCGCATTTTCTTGGTTCCGTTATATCTCTCTCTCTCATTGGCTGGCCTGATCAGACGAACTTTCCTGATCAGCGCCTAGATACTGAATAAGTGTCGACCCCAACCCGTTCTCCGGTGAAGATTTCCACCCGAGGACACCCCCCGTCTCGAGAAGGTCAAACCCTCCGACCTGATCAAGATCATCCTTTTCGTCACCGAGTCCACCTAAGTGAGTGTAATCAGCCCCGATCGACGGGTACACAAGGTGAGATGAAGTTAAACATAGATCCTGACGAGCATGAAGACCGGCCAGATGACCGGGAGGATCAGATCAGTCACCACAGTGGTGATTCATCTGATTCCGATGCTGATCAGGATCGACGGAGTACCCCCTCCGATAGTTGGTCGTCCGGGCCAGTGGGTATCCGGATTCCACCCACGACTTCGGTCATGGATTTGGAAATCGGCTCCACCACA
>MIQA02016650.1:0-12095 GCA_001887855.2 Sclerospora graminicola
ATCCGGGTACGCCCGAGCGGAAGAACGCCGGCCAGTACAGCGTACAGGCCTGGCGGACAGCGACGGCGGATCCAGAACCGAAGGAGGAAGACGAAGACGCGGATGGGCGAATTAAGAAGGAATGCCAATCTGGCAGCCCGGCTGCCCCTCAAGCCGCCCCTCAAGTCGCTCCTCAGGTGCCGGATCACCTGCAAAACATGTTCTTGGCGATGATGGAGCGATACTTGGAAGAGCAACGTCGGCTGAGCGCCAGCCGCGGCAGTCCGAAGTCACCGGACCAGCCAGCTCGTCGTGGAACACAGGCCCCCGGACCGGTCCAGTACTATGCGAGGGAGCCGAGTGACGAAGACATGGAGTCGGTGCAGTCCAAGCAAAGTGAACCCCATGCCGCCCCGCCGAGCCGCCAGACAGGTCGCCGGACCGGACGTCGGCCCACGAACAGGAAGCTGTCTCTCAGCGACGTGGATATGGAATCCGTCAAGTCGGCCAAGTACCATTACGATCCGGATGACTTGGATCTGGGGATGGCCCGCCGAGCCCATATGGCCTCGGCTCAAGCGTTTGACGCGGATTCGGGAGCGATCACGAGGGTGCGAATGTCGGCCACGTCCGAGCTGAAAGACTTCACCGGACGCGACACGGACAAGGACCAGGCCCGAGGATGGTTGAGCAAGACGAAGTCGGCATTTCTCAGAGACCGGACGTCGGACTATGAGAAATGCCTGATCTTCGGGGATTTGATGAAAGGTCCAGCGAAAAACTGGATCCAACAGCTCAGCCGGGAAACCCGAGGAAATTGGAGGGGATTGGCCGGTGCGTTCGAGGAACAATACTGCGGAGCTGGAATGTCAGCGGCGCGACAATATTTCCACACCAAGAAGCGACCTGATGAGACCCCCCTGGAGTATCTTCATCGCCTAAATGTCGCTGGCATGAGAGCGGATATTCCCGTTAAAGAAGATGCCAGCCGGTCGGAAGCCGCCCGTGAACACGTGGAACATTTCATCAGCAGGTTGGACGATCGGGAGTTGGCAGACCAGCTGGCGTTACTGCGGTTGAAGAATACGACGGAGCTAGAATTGACGTTGCGCACCTACCTAAGAGCCAAGAAGCGAGGCCCCAAGGCGGCAGTCGGAACCGGCCGTTTCAAGTCCCGATTTAACGCGGATCAAGGAGGCCGGCCGCCATCTACCAGGACGGCCCGAGCCGTCCGCATGGTTGCCCGAGAGTCAGACGCGACTAGCTCGGAAGAGGAGTATCAGCGATCTGGGGGCGAGTCTGAGGAGGAACAGTATCGGTACCTTTTCTCGGCAGAAGCCAGTCAGCCGTCCAGGCTGCCAGCCGAGTCCGGTCAGTCGAAGGGTTTTCCGGCTCGAACTGACCAGGATTACCCCAAGCGCAAGTGCACCCACTGTGGGTCCATCAAGCATGACGACCGGAGCTGCTGGAAGCGGCTGACGTGCAAGAAGTGCGAGAGGAAAGGACACCCGGCGGAACACTGTCTGTTCACGTGTAAGGCTTGCGGGGAGGTGCATGAGGCGGGACTGTGCCCAATGGAAGAATTCTACAACCTGTTGAAGAAGTGGTACGTCCCGACCAAGCATGCTGGAATGCTGCCGCCCGGAGCGGAAAAGATGTTAAACTAGATCGCTCGCCAGGTTGGAACCTGGTTCGAGCCGAGCGGTCTAGTGTTAGTATCTATGCATATGTCGGTAAAGAGGATAATCAAGAAGCAAAGCAAAGGATAACCGACAATACATGTAAGTTTGACGATTACGTCACCCGGTCCCCGGCCGGTACGGCTGACCCCTTCCTGGTGAGCAGTATACGGACGGATGAGTATTCCCGGGCTGAAGTGCGAATGGAATTGAACTTGTTACCTGGCGAGTCGCGAGGTTATTGAAAGTATCACTCGCCGGATAAATGGTTCAAGCAGGCCAAGGCGGATGGAAAATCAATAACCAGAAAGCTACCATGCTGTTCGACTCTGGCGCAGAAGTGTCTATCGTAGACACCACCTTTGCTCGTAAGGTGGGGTGTGAGATAGACGAGACGAAGCGGCAGGAATGTATCGGCATTGGAGAAAGCTCATACATGACCCAAGGAAGGACAAGAGTCAAATTACGTTAGCTGGGTCGTTGGTATATTACTTTACCGCCTGGGTAGGCAAGCTGGCCGGGCAGGATGCAATTTTGGGCATGGATTTTATGGTCCCGGCCGGTATACGGCTGGACTTATCGCATGGAACATTGACGTTGCCGGACGAGGTACAGATCCAGCTGGCCGGCCGGCGGCCCTTATATGGCGCCCACGTCCAGTTCCTCAAACTAGGTCAGTTTGTAACAGTGCCAGTGGGAAAAGCGGTGGAAGTAATGTTACGACCACACGATCGGCGGAGTAAGTTATGGCTGACAAGGGGCGAGTGCTGGGTACCATCGTTCGTTAAAGGGGGTGGTCATCTCAACTTCATAAGCGTGACCAACATCTCTGAAAACCCCTCACCTTGCATGAAGATGTGATTATTGGAATGTGGCTGGCCGAGGATAAAGTGCCCCGCCGGCCGGGCTATGTCACTATTGGTTCAAGACGCTATATTGAGTGGCAAAACCTGGCGTTTGAGGCAACCACCGATCTGGTCAGCGAAGAGGAAGAATTAGAAGAGGACCAGACTCCGATGGTGGATAAACCCGAGTACCGGACCCCTTCTAAAATATTGACGCGGAGTCGGCAGTCGCCGGATCCGGCCGAATGTATTGATCGAAGCCACGCCCCGGTCGCGGAACTGGTTTTGCCCACTCAGAGGGAGACGGACGAACGACAGGGGCGGGAGAAAGGACCAGGCAGGGTTGCATATGCGGTCAACCCCGATGACAGTCGGTGTGACGACCGAGCCGAAGGCGGATCGGCCCAGCCGGCCGAGCAGAATTCGGAAATAGCCGAAGGCGGATCGGCCCAGCCGGCCGACCAAGATCTCGAAGCAGCCGAAGCCGATCAAGTCTGCATTCATGAAGGGGGCGAGCTATACGTTGAAGGCATGGAAGAGCAGATGGCGGTGCTACCTGAGGTGACCCCTGCCCCCCAGCGGTCACTATCGACGATCTACAAGTGGGAGACCCGGACGTGAACACCCCGGAGGAAATCAGCAGATTGAAGGATATTATATGGAAAAGACGACATCTGTTGATCGGACCAGGGAACGCACTTCCTCCGGCCGCCCACGGGGCGGTATGTGATATTGATGTGGGAGGCGCCAAGCCGGTCGCACAGAGATGCCGAAGAGTCGCCCCCCAGTATCGGGAAAAGCTGTCAGAGCTTATCAAGGGTTTGCTAGCCACCAAGATAATTCAGCCGTCCACCTCGCAATGGGCCTCGCCCATCGTAATCATTATTAAGAAGAATGGGGTGGATATAAGGTTGTGCATCGATTACCGGCTGGTGAACCGGCTGACTAAGCTGATGATCTATCCGATGCCACTGATAAACGACCTGCTGGAAGACCTGGATAAAGTTTTGTGGTATTGCTCATTGGACATGGCCAGTGGATTCTGGGTGGTCTCCATGACCGATCGTGCACGGGAGATCTCTGCATTCGTGACGCCCTTCGGGTTGTTCGAATGGAACCGGATGCCGTTCGGTCTGAAGAATGCCCCGCAGATTCATCAACGATTGATAGATAACGCGCTGTACGGACACTTCAAGATCAAGACGGATCAAGATCCGGCTCTGGTCGGGGATGTGTTCGCCGAAGGTGACCCGGACCCCGACCCAAAACCTTCAGTTTTGGGGCGGCGGTCTTACATTGATGACATTCTCGTTACGGCAACTACCTGGGATTTACTGTGTGACAAAGTGGAGAAGTTGATGATTACGTGTAAAAAGTGGAATCTTTCGATTAGTGTGGTTAAGAGTTTCTGGGGAAAGACCAAGGTGACCTATCTGGGCCATCAAGTGTCGATTGCCGGATTGGAAGCTAACCCGAAGGATTTGGAGTCCTTGAGTAATCTGCCTTTCCCGCGATCCCTAAAGGCTATGCAATCCTTTTTGGGCAGCCTGAATTATTACAGTCGGTTCATCGAGGATTTTGCAATCTATGCGGCGGTCTTGTATGAGTTGCGGGAGATGGATTACCATAAGCTGAGAGAGCAGGATAGGCAAGCGGAGACGCAAGCCGGGCCGGCAATTTCAGCCAATGAGGAAGCGCCCTTTTCGGTTATTTCAGCGAATGAGGAAGCGCCCTTTTCGGTTATTTCAGCCAATGAGGAAGCGCCCTTCGCGAGTATTTCAGCCAATGAGGAAGCGCCCTTGTCTGCCCAGACAAGCGACCGGCCGCCGGACCCCGGCGCGGCCGGCCCGGACGACCACATGACCCGAGCGATGGTGGCTTTTGGCATGTTAAAAGCGAAGATGGCGACCACACCGGTCCTGAAACATTTCGATGTTAATAAGACTCCGGTGGTCATCATCTACGCTAACAAATGGGCCATCTCGGCCGCTCTCGTGCAAGAGCATGACGGAGTGTACTGTCCCGTGACCTTCACCAGCCGGACCCTGAAAGTTAATGAAGTTAATTACGGATTGGTGGATAAAGAAGTTCTGGCTCTATTACGGATCTTGGATGTGTGTTATACTATGCTGGTGTCTCGAACTATCAAAGTACTATCCAGACGGTCGACCCTATCATGGCCCCTGACGGCGAATGGAATTGACGGCCGGCTGGGGAGATGGGCGGCTCTGCTGTCTCAGTGGTCCCTCGAAGTGATTAAGTGTACTAAAGGGGAAGAAGAAATACTGGGCACACTGGCTGCCAGCATTACCCCCAGGGAAGAAGTGGAGGAAACACTGATAGCGATCGCACCTCGAAAGCAGCCTCGACAAACTATCGTATTGCCGCCGCCAACAGTGGGACCCACGGAGGAACTAATGGTTTTGAGTTTCGATGGGTCGGCGAGTGTAAAAAAAGGGGTCGGGGCCTATAGTGTCATTTTGTGGAAGCTGCCCGAATGGAAGGCGTTCGCGGCCGCCTCAGATTTCACGCCTGGCATCACGGTGAACGAAGCGGAGTATAGGGGACTGCTGCTTTCCCTAGATCTGTTGGCTGGCCGGACACAGGGGCGGATCATCATATGCGGTGATTCCAACCTAGTGATCCGGCAAATCACCGGAGAGATAGATTGCAAGGCGCCGCGGCTGAGACTGCTAAATGATCGGGTTATGTCCGCCTTGCGGAGGTGGCCGGAGCACGAATTGCTGCACGTCAAACGAGACTGGAATAACAGCGCAGACCATCTGGCCACCTTGGCCATGCGAGATCAGACCGGACTCACCGTCTCGGATCCAGGATTGTTGGACGAATTGGCGGAGATAAACAAACTATTGGAGATAATCAAACCGGCCGCTAGAGACGAGGGCCCATCGCCCGAATCCAGCCGTCCTATGAAAGAGGAATATAGCGACCGCGACTGGGAACAGGGCGCCCACGCCCGATCGGACCAAGAAGTGCCCTGCAGCAATAAAAGGTCCCTCTAGGCGGACCCCCGAGCAGGCCTGGCGAGGCTAACCACGGTTAGTAGTCAACAGTGAATGTTTGGAGTGGGAACGGAAGAAGAACGGATGGATATATTAAAAAAGGAAAACTGAGAGAAATAGAAGAATTAAAGCAAGCCCGACTACTCATCCCCGTCGATGACTATACTTGCCTTGGAGCCGAGTCACCCGAAGCCCAGGGTGGTCGGAGGGCCGTGCGCGGTATTGATTGCGCCAAGGATCTTGCTGGTCAATGGCCGCCAAAGATTGAGAAAGAGAGGTGGTCTGATCCAACGCACCTAGGCCGGGATACCACGTCCCTCCTTCCGCTGCATTTCCACTCCTGCGGTTTGGTAGATGGAGCATGAACGGGAAGAGAAACAGGTCCAAGTCACATTTACCATCCCGGATACCCGCCATGATGAACGCACACAGACGGACCCACGCCTCGGAAGCTCGTCCCCGACGATTCTTACGGGCAAGGGAGTACCTGCGGAGGGACTCGTCCGCTCGCTTGTCCTCGGCAGAGATGTACAGGAAGTGGGTAGACTCCCAGATGGCCCGAGCGTGAGCCACGGTGAAATCATGAAGTCTCGCTTTGAATTCCGTGAACCATGGATCGGATGGAAGCCCCATATCCGGCATCTTGGTGTGCAAGATTTTCCAGGGTTCGGTCTCCATGAGTGTGTCGATGGCGCCCGACCTCATCAGGTCAGGGTCCCAAGTCTCTGGAGACGGCGCCTTGTAAGATCGTGGGAATAACCAGAGAGGCGGACGGGACAGAGAGTGAGCGAGTTGGGAACTGGAAATATCAGCCAGGCTGGTATTGCTCAGTTGCTCGACTGGCCAAGGCAGTATGACAGACCGATCCGCCCCACTGGGGAAACGCCCTCCCGATAACCACAGAAGCGGAAGTTTGGGAAAAGAGGGCGTAAGAGGTAGAGCACTCCGCCGGACCTTAGGCTTGGCTGCCGGTCGGTGGGGCCGGCGTGTAGTTCGCGACCCGGCCGGGGTTGATCGTCGTTGTTTGGCCGGAGCTTGGGGGAGAGGTTCTTCTGAGTCACTCAGGTCGGGAGGAGTCAACCACTGATCAGGGATATCCTCGTCGTTGTCTTCCACTTTCTCCTCGGCCACTCCGTCGGAACTCGAGTTACGCGCGACCGGAGCGGCCGGAGCGTCGACGATGCTGGGAAGCAAGGATGGGTCGGACGGCTCATGTTCCCCGGAACCAAAACCTGCCGGCGGCGGAGTCTGCAGATCGATGATCTGATCGGATTCCACTTGACCCGTCGTTCGCCTACCGGAACGGGAAGGGCGGCGACGGGTATCCGCGCGAGAACGGGATAACGCAACATTGACTCGCTGAGCCTCGTAATCCTCGTCTTCTTCGTCATCATCATAGATAACCGAAGGGGAGGATGGCCCCGAGTCCGAAGAAGAATTAGGCGACGCGGCCGCTGGCTCAGAAGAGGGCACGGCCGCTGACTCAGAAGAAGGCACGGCCGCTGACTCAGAAGAGGGCGCGGCCGCTGACTCAGAAGAAGGCACGGCCGCTGACTCAGAAGAGGGCGCGGCCGCTGACCCGGATGGAGCCACGGCCGCTTCGGATTCCGAGTCCTCTTCAGAGTTAGAACTGGGGGTGAGACCGGTTCTACCGGGAGTGTATTGAGGGGATGGAAGAGGGGACCGCTCCGCGAACAGGCTGTCCTCGCTCTCCGACCCGGGCTCTTCCCCGTCGTCCGACTTGTCTGGAGGACATTGGCGCGAGGGTGGGGATTCGCTCTGCTTCCTCTTCTTAGGCGGGCTGGCATCGGCCAAAGGGGGGCTAGAGCCGGCCGGACGTTTTTGGCCCTGCGATCCTGCCGGGGCGGACGAAGAGTTGGGACCGGCAAGGGGCGAGTCGGAGCCGGCGGGAGGTTCCTCGGGTTCCGACCCTGCTGCAGCGGACAACGGGGTTGGGTTCGGCGGAGAAGTCTTCCACTGATCCACCATTCCCAAGACAGACAAGACGGATTCCCGTACCTTGGGAGGAGCTTGCAAAAGGGGAGCGGCCTGGCTCCGAGTCGCCTCGAGCTGGTCTTGAAGTCCACACAACAAGGACCTAAAACGATCCTCTTTATCCAGCATGGCATGACAAACACGGTCCGCCCGAGCCAGTATGGCATGGGCGTCGGAATTCTCCTGGCGGGCCCGGTACAGCTCAGACCGCAACTCCTGTTGCCGAGAAGTGGCTTCTTGCAACTGCCGCTCCAGATCCGTGATTTGGCGAAGGGCCTGGGCGTGGGAGTCGCGCAGGTGGTCGCGGTTGTCCCTCACCTTATCCAGGTCTTGGGACACCTGGCGGAGCCGGGTACGAAGATGCGTAATCTCCCGAGACATGTCCGGAATTGTAGCAGATTGCTGTTTCAGCAGCTCTAGCTGTTGAACTGCGGAGTGACGAGAAAATAAAAACTGTAAGCGACTGGGTCATCACGTAAGAGCAAATGAGGCACTTACGCTGAAGCTTGGATCGTTGGACCAATTCCTGATTGGCGGACCGGAGAGGCTCGACGACGTCTTCCAACATGCGGAGGCGGTTTCGCTCTCCTGTCAAGACGGCGACTTGGCATTCGAGATCGGCCACCTTTTCTTGGAGATTGATTATTTCTGGAGGTGGACCCCGAACGGCGGCTTCATCAGCCCGGCGGTTGGCAGCGGCGAGTTGGCGGATCAAGTCGGCTTGGATATGCTCCAAGCTATCCACCTGGGCGGTCAACACGTCCAGCCTTTTCTCCATCCCCGCCGTTTCGGAGATGGGGGCGGATGGCGCGGTCGCTCGTTGTAGAGCGTCCGTAAGCTGACCCACAACGGCCCTGAGGCGGGCCACCTCATCCTCCGCTGTTTTGCGACTGAGTTTCAGCTCAGCAACCCGGGGGTTCAGGCGGTCCAGCATCGCGCAAGAAGTTTGGAAGCTCTGAGACAGAGCTTCATAGCTGTCCTGACAGGACCGAAGCTCCGCCCGAAGGGAAGAGACGACGGCTTTCAGTCTGTCACGGTCGCCGCAGGCTTGGCCGTGGACGCGGAGCGCAGCCTCGGCGTCGGCGGTCGACAGCACCAGATCGGGAGTGCGAGACGATTTCGGCGGTTTTGCGATCTCCACCCCGCTGGCAGGCGAGTCGTCGTCCACGAGAACAAGACGGCAGACGTTGGCCTTGTCAATTTGCAAGACTGGAGATTAATCAAGACAATGTCAGTATTGGTGGGCATGCATGCTAGCCAGTGCGGAGACCGACCGAGTCCATGGAGATGTTATAAAGTGGTGGGGTGACGTACCAAAGCGAGGCATGGATGAGCGGTATCGGGTCAAGTGAGTTCGAGTGAGATCGTGTCCCGACCGTTGTGCGGCCGTGTCGCGACTCAGGGGCGGCTGTGGTGAAGCGACTTATGAAATAAGGCAAAGCACTTTCCAAAGGGCGCATTCTGATTGGCGGAAATACGGACCAAGGGTGTAGGCGCCGGATAGTCGCCGCCGAGGAAGTCTACAAGCGGCCAGGCGGCGCCAGGCTGGAAATCGGACCGGCGGGCCTGACAAGGGGCGTGGATAGTCGGACAGGCGGGCTGAGCAGACGGGAGGACTATGGATGTTTGACGGCCGAGGCGCGGATGGCGGACGGCCAAGATGGCGGACTGTTCGTAAGGATGGAGAGAAGGGAGCCTGAAAGAAGAGGATTGTTCTAGTGGAAGGAGTAGGCACCTGGATCGTAGGAGAGGCTGCCAAGGGATTGCTAGCGTCAGCGGCCGGGAGGCGCGGATGGGTGGCTATCCGGCCGAGCCGGCCGGGTACAATGTACCATTCGGACTGGTACCATATGGGTTCGGTGTACCGGTCGGGTTGGTACCATTTGGGGTTGGTGTACCGGCCGGACCGGTACACAAAGTCGGAGTTAGCCGGGTTGCGTTGGTAAGATACATGACTGATCAGCCGTGTTATTTGAGGTAGGTTACACAAAGGGAGTATTGGACATAGGATAAATCAGTATACGATTCGCTTTCAGTCGCTTTTATTGGTTCACGGCAGAGGGCTAACAAGGTCCCCTCTTGCTGTTATTGGTTTGCCCGGGGAAGGTTAAGTTAACCCACCGGAAGTCCCCTGACCGGGAGTCGCGGCGACTTCGTATACTCACCTCAAGTCGCCCGTGTTTTGAACACGGTATTAAGTATTGGGAAGTGGTGACATTTTGGCCTTCTGTGGAAGAGTGTGGAGTTGTATCTGCCTCATATACACATTTGGATTCGCCCTTCATTGTTATTGGTTTAGCTGGCCGATCGATTATTCTCGGTCCAGCCGGTACTATACAAACTTCAAGTGTCTTATTGGTTTAGCTGGCCGATCGACTATTCTCGGCCCAGCCGGCACTATACAAAGTTCAAGTGTATTGCCAGACGAGCTCCCCGGTGACGATTTCCGCCCAGGAGCTACCCCTAGTCCTAACCCTCATCTCCCTATTGGACGGATTTACACTTTTTGCCCTAGGGTCCACCAGGAGAGCTAACCACCCAGTACTGACGGGTACACAAGGTGAGCTTTCAACATGCAACATTCGAGCAGTCGCGATCAAGCGGATGGAAGTGTGGTAAAGCGATGTAAAAAAATCAGTACTGTCATTACGCCCAGTCCCAGACACCGATGGAACGAGGGAGATCACGATCGAGATCGTTATCTCAATTACTAAGTGGAGTTCCCGTGGATGTAATATGAGGTGAGCAACTGCTGACATGACGTGTCAAGGACAGCCGTCCAGCCGATCTATGAATGGTATAGTGGTTGAAGATGATCATGACACGAAGTTACGGCCTGATCGGCTTATTATGCCCGAGCAATGAAGATTAAATGTGGAATGAAGTCGGGCATGTGGAGTGACAGGTTGTGTGAGTGACGATAACCTATGGTTTGTCCGAAGATGACGCGGCAAGGCCTGATCAGGCCTGATCAGCCGAGATCGGTGTTCGTGAGTGATGATAACTTATGGTTTGTCCGAAGATGACGTGGCAAGGCCTGATCAGGCCTGATCAGTCGAGATCGGTGTTCGTGAGTGATGATAACTAATGGTTTGTCCAAAGATGACGTGGCAAGGCCTGATCAGTCGAGATCGGTGTTCGTGAGTGATGATAACTTATGGTTTGTCCGAAGATGACGTGGCAAGGCCTGATCAGGCCTGATCAGTCGAGATCGGCATTCTATGGTTGCCCTGACGGAGTATAGAGGTCGGAAGTATGGCTTAGCAGATGAATTGAGTCGTGATGATGATGACCCAGAGCGTTCCCGAGGTGATCAAGGGCTGATCGGCCTGATCACCACCTGATCACTATGCCGATCGTGATCAGGGCTGATCAGCCCC
This sequence comes from Sclerospora graminicola, assembly GCA_001887855.2. Taxonomy (NCBI): domain Eukaryota; phylum Oomycota; class Peronosporomycetes; order Peronosporales; family Peronosporaceae; genus Sclerospora; species Sclerospora graminicola. The sequence goes on from MIQA02016650.1 coordinate 10,902, forward strand.
AAATCTGCGCCCAGATGTAAAGGCAGATGAAGCTCTCACTCAAGCCGGCTTGGATCGGCCGATCACGGCCGATCGCGGTGCTGATCACGATCGGGATGGTGAAGATCGGCATAGAGTTTGACCATGATCAGTCGAGGACCGGATTGGGATCAGTCGAAGATCAGTCAGAAAAGAGTACGAATCAGGTTGAAGATCAACGAAGAACGTTCTACGAAGATGCTGGAATAAATCAGGTGGCAAGAAGTTCAAGGTAGAAGTATGGTAAGCCACATAGGTTGGTGTAGGTTACATTTGGTACTGGATTTTTAGGTTTATAATATTAATATCAGGTTCTGTTTTCCCTCCAAGTAAAGAAGTCGTTGCGCCACTTGGCGCTACGTTTGGGAACGGGGGGCTAACAAGGCTCCCCCCGTTCATTTATTCCCGGACGAGACGCGCATAGTCGCACTTTGGCTCGACGGAAGTCCCACGACGGGATTTACTTGTGTTAAACACCCTCACGAGGTTTAGATTTTCCCCCTAAAGCAAAGAGTCGCTCCGCCACGTGTGCGGTCATTGGGAGCACAGGGTTGATTAGTCCCCTCTTGCTCATCTATTTCCCGGTTAAGACGCGCTAAGACGCAGTTTGGCTTACCGGAAGACCCCCGACGGGTTTGTTTTAGGTGATCGAACCTCACCCGCAACGCGCACGTGTTTGGAACACGTTAATAATATTGGTAAAGGTTTTGTGGAGATAACGTTTGTGGATTACTGTGGAAGATCATGGACTGATCGCATTTTCTCGGTTTCGTTATATCTCTCTCTCATTGGCTGGCCTGATCAGACGAACTTTCCTGATCAGTGTCTAGATACTGAATAAGTGTCGACCCCAACCCGTTCTCCGGTGAAGATTTCCACCCGAGGACACCCCCCGTCTCGAGAAGGTCAAATCCTCCGACCTGATCCAGATCATCCTTTTCGTCACCGAGTCCACCTAAGTGAGTGTAATCAGCCCCGATCGACGGGTACACAAGGTGAGATGAAGTTAAACATAGATCCTGACGAGCATCCAGACCGGCCAGATGACCGGGAGGATCAGATCAGTCACCACAGTGGTGATTCATCTGATTCCGATGCTGATCAGGACCGACGGAGTACCACCTCCGATAGTTGGTCGTCCGGGCCAGTGGGTATCCGGATTCCACCCACGACTTC
>MIQA02016653.1:0-16269 GCA_001887855.2 Sclerospora graminicola
ACGGATATTCACGGCGTGGAGAAATCAGCCAAGTATAAGTATGGTCGTTAAGCCCAGTCCCAGGCATTGGCGAAATGATGGAGATCACGATCGGTATTACAGTCACTAAGTGGGGTTCCCGTGGATGAAATAAGAAAGAGTGACTGGTGACATGACGTATCAAGGGCGGGTGACCAGCCGATCTCTGAATGGTATAGTGGTTGAAGCTGGCTATGATACGAAGTTACGGCCTGATCGGCCTGTCATGCCCGAAGAATGAAGATCAGATGAGGAATGAAGATCGGGCATGTGGATTGACAGGTTGTGTGAGTGATGTGAACCTTTGGTTGGTCCGAATATGACGTGGCAAGACCTGATCAGGCCTGGTCAGCCGAGATCGGTGTTGTATGGTTGTCCTGACGGGGTATTAAGATCGGAAGTGTGGTTTGGAAGATGAATGGAGTCGTGATGATGATGACCCAGAGCATTCCCGAGGTGATCAAGGGTTGATCAAGGGATGATCAGCCTCTGATCAGTGTTGATATGCAAGGGCAAGTAAGTTCTCGGTTTGGTTGGACTATATACGAAGTGAACAAGTGCTGAAGAGCAGGTCTCAAGTGTTTTCAAGGTCGTTTGTTGAAGATCAGGATGGGTCGAAGATCTTTTGAAGAGTCGGGTCGTGATCAGGGCAGAAACGGTACAGATCAGTTTGAAGGTGCAGCCAGGATGGGCAAGAGGGTGTTACGCAACCGTGCGACGAAGTAAATAGGTTCGAGGTAGGTCAGGCATGAGTTGATGTATGGTACACAGGTATAGAACATTGCATATATAATAACAGGTTTAGATTTTCCCCCTAAAGCAAAGAGTCGCTCCGCCACGTGTGCGGTCATTGGGAGCACAGGGTTGATTAGTCCCCTCTTGATCAACTATTTCCCGGTTAAGACGCGCTTAGACGCATTTTGGCTTACCGGAAGACCCCCGGCGGGTTTGTTTTAGGTGATCGAACCTCACCCTCAACTCGCACGTGTTTGGAACACGTTAATAATATTGGTAAAGGTTTTGTGGAGAGATAACGTTTGTGGATTACTGTGAAGGATCGTGGCTTGATCGCGCTTTCTTGGTTTCGTATAATCTCTCTCTCATTGGCTGGCCTGATCAGTGGAACTTTCCTGATCACTGCCTAGATACTAACTAATATCAACCCCAACCCATTCTCCGGTGACCCGAGGACACCCCCCGTCTCGAGAAGGTCATCCCCTCCGACCTGATCAAGATCATCGTTTTCGTCACCGAGTCCACCTAAGTGAGTGTAATCAGCCCCGATCAACGGGTACACAAGGTGAAATGAAGTTAACATAGATCCTGACGAGCATGAAGACCGGCCAGATAACCGGGAGGATCAGATCAGTCACCACAGTGGTGATTCATCTGATTCCGATGCTGATCAGGATCGACGGAGTACCCCCTCCGATAGTTGTCCGGGCCAGTGGGTATCCGGATTCCACCCACGACTTCGGTCATGGATTTCGAAATCGGCTCCACCACACTAAAAATCCCAAAAACACCGAGTGGGCAGGTGTCCAAACCACTCGCTTGAGTAGACACCCTTTCATTTTTATCAATTCGAAATGAAACAAAAATGAGTGGCACAAAACAGCACGCAAAGGCGGTTGAGTTGCAGACCAATATGGTCAAAAAGCGGGATGCCGTAATCTGGTTGCTTTTAGTTTTAGTTTTGGACCAGCCAGGGCTTAGGCCTGGTCCAAAACTTTTATTCCCATTCTCGAATCTTTTGTGTCCCACTCCAGATGAAGGGCAGTTTTGGACCATGAATCCATTCTCATCCTTGTATGATGCTAGTGTTGCTAGGAACTAATATTCGGGTACAACATTCTGTATATAATGTCTATCTGCATTTACTGAATCTACCTAGCACGTTGTATCAGCTAAAGTTTGTGGCCATGGTGTAACGACCACTATATTGTGTGTCCGAGGGACAGTATAATACCGGTAAATGAGAATCGTTTTGAGAATCGCTCGGCAAGTTAAGAATGTAACGTTCGCCATATGAGCGTCAGCTTTTTTGAGCCTTCCACTGGTATTAGGTACGTATTCCACTGAAGTAACGATTAGTACCTACGAAATAGCATAATTGTAATGTAAATTATTTTAAAAATGTTAAGCATCTGCAGGCGGTGGCTGCGGCGGCAGCGTAGCGTGTCGTCAACAGGAAAGAGATCGCCGTATCCTCAGCATTTTTTGCAATTTCCAGTTCTTAATTCTTATGATCCATGGCACCTGTGTGTGATCCAAAGCCGCGGCTTTGCAATACCTGCAGCCATTATAAACCAAATAGAGCATCTCAGCCGCCGCTACGAGGAACTGACACACGAACTGTCGAAGTATGTTGCATCTTTAATCGCTATTTGTCTCTATATACTTCATCAAATTGATTATGTACTAAGTGTGAATATTTCCTTCGCTTCACCGTGGCGCAGTTTTGACGGCAGTTTTTCATCCGATAAAATCACAAATTTGTCCATCGAGATGGCCGAATTGGAGCCGAAGGTGGCGGCATTGCGTGAGCTGCAGAACCAAAAGAATGCCGTGAAGGAATTGGAAGAACTGATTGCCGATCAAGTCGATAGTGAAGATCCTGACGCTGAGGAGCTGCGAAGCTTGGCGGAAGACGAGCGTCAAGAGCTGCTAGAGGCTATTAACCAACTAGAAGGTGAAGTAGTGCGACTTATGCTGCCTCGTGATAAAGTAGACGACAAGAGTTCTATTGTCGAGATTCGAGCAGGTACCGGTGGAGATGAAGCCTGTTTATTTGCTGCAGACATGCTTAGGATGTACCAAAAGGTGGCACTGGCCAAAGGGTGGAAGTTTGAAATCTTGAGCCTTTCAGATACGGATTTAGGTGGCTGTAAAGAGTGCGTTTGCTCACTTACGGGACGTGGTGCTTATGGTTTCATGAAGTTCGAGAGCGGTGTTCATCGTGTGCAGCGGGTGCCAATAAACGACACGCGCGTGCATACGAGTGCCGTTTCCGTGGCTGTGTTGCCTGAAGCCGAAGAGGTAGAGGTAGAGATTGACCCCAAAGATCTTCGTATTGATGTATACCGTGCGTCAGGTGCTGGTGGTCAACACGTTAATACGACGGAAAGCGCTGTACGCATCACTCACCTTCCCACAAACCTCGTCGTCGCTATACAAGACGAGCGATCACAGCATAGCAACAAAGCGAAAGCGTTGAAGATTCTTCGTGCACGTTTGTTTGATGTCATGCGTCGAAAACGCGATAACGAACGTCAGACCATGCGAAATTCGCTGATTGGCTCAGGAGACCGTTCTGAGCGGGTGCGTACGTACAACTTTCCACAAAGTCGCGTGAGTGACCACCGTGTAAACGTGACTGTGTATGGAATCGAGCGAATGCTGAACGGCGAGCTGCTGGACGAAATCGTTGACACGCTGGTCGCTGACGAGCAAACTTGTCTCTTGCAACAGCTTGAGACGCCGTAGTCACGTTGACACAAAAGACCATTTTAAATTGATGCTGCAAGTGTTACGATGGAAAAAAAGTTTAAAATGTCGCATGCAAGTGCAAAACTCTAAAAGTAGGCAAAACTGACCAATCAGAGCATACCTTCGTTTTGCCTACAAAGCCCTTTTTTTACACGTTTGCCTTCAGCGATTCTCGGGGAGATGTTATTCGGACCCCCCCTACAGGATATTGAATTACAATCGCCGAACCGCGATTCGATTGATAGCAACAACAGCGCACTACCGATAGTAATGAGCTCGAACAAGAGAAATTTGTTAATTGCAGAAATAGCAGCGCCCGATATAAAACCGCTAATACGCTCCGACTCAATGACCTTATCGAACGAACCATCTTCCGCTACATCCAGTTAAGGAAGTCTGAGTAACCCTACCCTCTGAAGTGACAGAGAAGGGCGCTGCTTGATCCGTACAAAGTAGAGTACATGTATACATGGTCGTATACTAGTATCAAATGTGTGGCTGGCATTGTCAGATGCCGACACAACTACGCGATGCCGCTGGGGGCAGGTAAAAACCGCAGCTTCTTCTCTAGTGAAAATGTAAGTGGTGTGGTGAATCCCGCGCATGACGATGGAACGTAACTAATCAATCAGAAAAACAAACAATTGACCGCTTGTCTGCCATCCCTACTCCAGAGCATAAATGACAAGTCCTCTAAAAATGACGGAACTCCCCCTCATCCACGTGAAAACGAAAGCGCCACACGAGTTCATATCGCAAACCATTATCAGATAAAAGTTGCTGTTCGTTCGGCTGATTCATTGGATACGATGTCACGTACAGCGCCATAATGCGCTGCAGGAAACTCTCTGATAGCTTATGATAAGGAAGTGTTGGTGAAGCCGCATCGCGCGCATTCGTGGTGATTAAAAACGTCGCATGGGTGAACAAAATCTGCATGAAGAGCGCTGCCAAGCAGCAAACAATGCTGCTCATGCTGCAGCAACCGGAACTTCCTCATCCGGGCACGTGTTCTTCGCGAGGTATCATTCGAACACCAATTTCATATGCCCCTAATGATTCTGTCGAGCGTTGGCTTAAAGCTCTTTTATGTCTGGATGCGACGAATGCCATCGCCTAGTGGCTGGCACGCTTCATCCCCGAGATTGGGAGCCGTACTACGTGAACCGTGATGCTTTCTTCTCTTGTGGCTCGCGCAGCTTCTGTAAACGTTTCAGAGACAGCGAATGATCAGTGCCTTCGTAACCACTAATGGTAGATGCCATTAGGGACCCAGCAGCCAGCAACTTCCTTACGACTGGAAGTGTTTTAGCAGCTGCCTCATCCATGCCCACGAGCTCAGCTTGAGCAAGCTTCTGGTGATCTGTAGGAAGCGAAAACCGCATCGTCATCGCTGGACGCGCCTACGCTTTCGATGAAGAGGCGTTCTAGGACGTGCGGAAGATTAAGTATGGATGCAAGATCCCAAGTATTTTAAGAAGGTGATCGTGTCACCTGCTGCAACAATAAACATGCTCAACCACGCTAACTCGGGCGTGGAGAAAAGTATCAAAGCGGGTGGAAAATCTGTGGAGATTATGGAGTGGGCGATTATGGGACGACCGTCCACAGGAACAGAAAGAGACGCTGGAGATTCACACACGCTTGTGTTTACTGTCTGCTTTCCGCTTCCCATTGAAGGAGCGAGTCGCGAGTGCTGGCGGATGACGCTGAGGTTATCAACTACATGATTTCGCTGGGCGAAGCCGTCGAACAGACAAGAAAAGTTTATGGGCTGGTACCACAGCCACCCGTTGATGTAGAGGTACACATTCATTGCTTTTTTGTCGAAAAACGGATGTCAGCACGCAGTTGCAGTGGCAGCGATCAGAAGACCTACAAGGTAACCCGTGGCTTGCGACCCTGCTGGATCCACTGCACTCGTTGGCCAGAAAACATCCGGAAATGGGTGCGTTCCGCGTGTAGCCACCAGAGTTTGCTGCTCCATGTAAATGAAACACTGGACGGAACAATTGTCACAGATGAGAGCGCGAGACTCGAACGTGTGGGGCAGCTGCTGGAACCGCTACTACAAACTGGAGATCGATTACGTCATGAGTGCTCTTGGCTCTCAGGTCGTGAGTGTGCTTTCGGAAGAGTTCATGTGGATGCGTACGCTGAGCTCGAACATGATGCAGGAGCGAGAAAATCGTGATCGCTTCTCGAACAACTGGCGAATAAGTTAAACGGCTGCGAGGCTCACCTGTTATCGCGACCAGGACGTAGCGCTTCGCGAATCGGCGAGTACTATGTGCCGAAAAAGCAGCAGTCACATAAAGAAAACGAAGAGTCGTTACTCGATGATGTTACTCAAGCAGCTAATGAGCTCGCTATCGAGAATCCACTTGGCCAAGGGCTACAGGTCACTAAGAAGACCCTCTTTATCAGCTAAAAGGTTCTACGAGCGTGCGTATATGGACGTGACAAACAGTAATAACATGGAAACGTAAACCCAAGTTTCTCGCGTGATTAATTAGTGCGATACAATCATGGCTAATCAAACAGCTTGGTTTTTGTTCTTCCTTCCCTTGTGCAAGCAACTCCTCCGCGATTCGTTCTTGTTCTTCCATCATCTCGAAGTCTTCCTGAAACGCTACCCGGTCAGCGTGATCTACAACGCTCACTACAGTTTCTTCAGGGAACAAAAATGTTTTCAATGGGCGTGATAGATAGCGGTTTCCATTATTAAAGCGCTTGTAGCTCACCAAACAATTTTCTTCTCTCTTGCTTTAGTGTGTGGGCTCTTGCTTTTTTACCATTTATTAATCACGACAGCTTTCCATGCAGATAGATCAGGTTTTTCGAGTTTATGTCATGTGCGTCTTCACTTGACACCAAAGTCGGCCTTCATTGACTAGACAAATAGTAACAGCGTCAGCATCAAGTCTTCAAAGCCCAATCCTTAAGTTCGTAGTCGTTGTAAAACCCTTCAAAATCAAAGGCAGTTAAGGTTTTCAGGGGTTGGGGAGGTCACGAAGATATTATTGTATACACAGGCTACTGCACCCGCAAAAGTCATGCCCAGAGCTGCTGATTTATCACGTCCTCGTGCAGCTGTCAGTGCTACTGTTGAGCGCAACGTCTTCATAGCCTTAGCTTGATCAAGCGTGCGCGCTTGTTCAACGAGAGCACCAACCGTCTGAGTATCGATCAGTGACGCTTTAAGATCCTCTAGCTCCTGTTCGTCCTTGGTGAGCTCTGCCGCAGGTTCGCGGCTTAATTTTTGGGGTGTGTTAAAAATTGGCAGGACGTTGAGTTTGTCATCAAGCACAACGCATCGTTGGCACGAAGCCAAAGAGAGAATAAAACGCTTGTTATATCTACATACCACGTCCAGCTGAGACATCGGTGCGAAAACGCGCATGCATTGTCTAGTGCTGCTTGAGGCTGCTCATAGTGCGTAGAAGCATGGCGATGACACCGCCTCTCTCGGCAATTTCAATAGTGTGTGTCATTACGTTGGGCGTGATAGCATCAGAGTCTTGCAGAACGCACATGCCATAGGTGCTACCTAGCACCTTATGCGTCTATAACACACACCATTGAATGTCGGTGGAAGCGATGAAAAGCTCAGATGGGTCATCCTTGCTAGGATCATAAAGGCCACGCTGCTGCTTCTTTATTTGGCGCATGCGCTTCTGTCGGTGTGTTGAAAAGCCCAACTCCTTTTTGTAGCACCACAGTACGCGTGGGCGCGCCTTGACTGCAGTCTTAGACAGGATATAGTGAAGATTCATCACCTGATCTTTACCATGGCCACCCACTCGCACCACAAACGAGTGAAAGTTTTTTTTTTACAAGTCACCAGCAGCATTCACACGAGCGAGTCCACTTTCGTTTTAACCATGGCAAATGAAAGTGTCTTCTTTAGCGGGTACGAGCTGCCGCAACTGGTCACACCATTTCTTCATAGTTATTGCCTTCTTTGGCGGTTCGCTGACATGGTGCAGGAAAGTGCGCGAAAACCATCTACCTCAAAGGCGAGTTAGGTCTTGGTCTTGTTCACAATCGAGCAGCCCCATAGAAGATTGTTCAGGAGCTGGTTGGGCTTCGGCGCCATGTGAGCAGCTTTTGTAAGTCGTTTTCGTATATACTTTTAGGTATACCATATGGAACTCTGAGGAAACCGACTCTCTAACCAGGATGTCGTGTGAAGTTTCGGGATGTATCGCAATGTGTGACACAGAGCTTAACTGGATGTAGCGGAAGTTGCTACCCTTATCGAACGGTAAGAGATACGTGACGGTGTCGACGTCAGCGCGATCGGTGACGTTTTGCAGATCGTAGTGCGATTGCTTGAATGCGCGTATCATGGGCGATTGCGCAGACGCAGGAATCTCCTGTGTAAACCAATCGGCACTGGGGCGTTCACGCGCATCACATTGTGGATCTCGGCTTCATCTTGAGGGAGTACATGCAAAACGAGTATGGCTTGATGTAGTAATTCGTGCTTTGTTGTTTGCTGCCATTATTGTGGTGGTCGGGGTTTGTGTGGCTGACAACTCTATCAAAAGTACAAAACTTATACAGTCGCACCACTAAGAAAAATACGCATCATTCCCAATCACAATATAATAAAAAGAAGAAAACAGAATAGGAGATACACATACCTTTGAAATTGGCTGTACGGAGGGCGGAGGGGGATGGCGCGGTTGACTGTCTGCAACTTCTTCATAGATCCTCTTACATGTATTTAGGTACGGTAATAGTATTAATAAATGTCATCGCACCGTGAGACTTATCCTAGGTACGAGGTCGTGGCTTTATTCATTGAGGTACATCGTACCTGTCTTACGGTACAGGGAGGGTCCGAATATCCTGTAGGGGGGGTCCGAATAACATCTCCCGCGATTCTCGAAACAAGCAGTTACAGTTGTATGATTTGCTTGGAAGCACCCAATCGGACTTAGTTAAAGATAGAATAAATGTCTCGCCATACATGAACATTTGGCTAATACAGTCGCATCACTAAGAAAAATACGCATCATTCCCAATCACAATATAATAAAAAGAAGAAAACAGAATAGGAGATACACTACCTTTGATATTGGCTGTACGGAGGGAGGGAGATGGCGCGGTTGAGTACCGAGTCAGGATCCACACAAAATACGAGCTTCTTTTACATCATTGGCTTAAACCGAGTCTGTGGGCACTTTGCTAAATGCAAAAGGTTCTGAAAGTCGTAGATACGCGCTGATAGGCTAGTTTTGCCTACTTACAAAGTACCTGCCTTCAAACCGTGAGAACCACTAGTAAGTTAGTATTACAGTACACTTCACTAGAAAAACTTTGAGGAAAGCGCGTTGAATTATGCTAAATAGTGGGTTACCAGAATCAAAATAGCTATCTCATTGGGCCAATGTGGCACTATATCGTTCTTGATAGTCGAGCGAAATGCGGCGATTGAAACCCACACCGGCGCCCACACTGGCACTGAGACTGCTACGTCTTTTCTTTGGAAACTGCACCTTGTGCCGACATATCTCGCGTTGAATAGAAATACTTTGTGAAGAATCCGTTTGAACGATGCTTGGAGTCTTTTCGTCGTCCACCTTAAAGAAGCCCACAATAAGCTCCTGCAATGGACAGCCACGCACTCGACAGCATTGTAATTCGTGGGGCTTGCATAGGTTAAGACGCATGGCAAGTTTAAGGAAAAATAGGTCAAGTTCATTAGCGCGCGCCTCGAGTTTGTGTTGTGTAAGGAGCAAGTGCTTTTTGGGAAACTTGTCCTGCTCAAAGCCAGCAAGGAAATGAATGTGTTCCGTACATGAGCTTTGGGCGCTATTGTCGGCTAAAATCTTGCGAGTTCGAGCCACAATTCACGAATTTCGCTGTACCGCTTCGCCACGTTCCAATGGCCATTACCGCAAGTCACCTGAAGCAGATAAAGCCACGTGCCATCAGCCGAGAGACGCAGTTCGCTCACTTTAACTTGCAAAGTGCTCAAATCTCTTAAATTTTGAGCTGAAACGTCCATAAGACGCACTGGTGGATGGAGAAGTAGAGGTCACCATTACGAAACTTGGAATTGACGCTTCGGTTTAGTAGAAAATTACGGAATGAGGCCGTGAATGTAACGTATTGTCAAAGGCGGGACAGGTTAATTCGATTGTCGAGTCTGTGGGGATGGACCGGTTGACACACCGCCGTCGCCCAATCATATTCAGAAATTGCAGCGACATGACTACGCACTCGCATCTTCAAGGTAAACAAGCGATGTATCAATCATTCCCAAGCTCCGATAAACCGTCATGGATAATATCCAGTTGATAGGAGCAAGCATAAGTTATTGATATTTTTGTTCAATCTGTCGAGAGAGAAATAGAGACGTTGGATACGTCTAGCAGTTCTGACCACTGCACCAAGCATCGCGTAACCGTCTGACTGACTTCGATTAAACTCTATTATGCTCAGTTGGCTCCTATGACCATCAATCTAATGTACCTATATCATGCAGGCCGATACCTTCCACTATTCAATGTTTGATCATCGACGTCGAATGACCGATCAGCTGCAACGCTAAGGGTGACAGCGTAATAACATCCTAAACCTCAAAATAATGTACCGGTATACAAATGGGAGTGAAATCATCATGCGATAAGAAAGACTTTATATTCTATTGTGCAGTTACTATTTTACATTTTCTTCCATTCTGTATGGCCCTCTACCGAAAGCAGCGCAACGAGGACGCAGCCCCGCAGTATGTGCGCATAACTAAGTCACGATCCAGCAGTCGAGCGTTGAGATTTCTGCAAGAGAAGCACGTACATGCGCAGCGAGTCTATGCGAAGCGCTTTGCAGCATCCGCCCGATCGCGAAAAATCAGCTCGCTCCAACTGCGTGCATGCTTCATGTTGTGTGTGCTGTTGTACTTTGGTGCCATCTACTTCGCAGACGACATTGTCAGTATTGGACGCGTTGTAAGCTCCGAGCAAGCTAGTCATAATTTCTTTATGCCTTCGCTGAGGCCGCGTGTCAGAGGAAATGTTCGGGTGGAAAGAGCAACGTATACGGAGAGGGTAAACACGGACAAAGCAAAGAATGAAGACGAGCTGCAACAGCATATAGAGCAAGACAAATTTCAGTTAAAGCTGCTCAAGAAAAAAAAGAAAATTGAGGCCAAAGCTACTGCCGCAGAATCTGGTAAAGCGCAAGCAATGAAACAAACCAATTCCGAGGCGACGGTGCTGCCTCAGAATGGCAGAGATGTTGAAGATCACACAATGAGAAGTGCCCGCCTAGTCGTAAGCATTCCTACCGTACTTGAAGATGACAAGCCTTCTAGTGCAGGGAACAAAACTCGTAAAGCTGAGTTATCGGGTATCAAAACAAAACCTTCGAGGCGTGTTGATCTGAAGGACGAGTACTATGCTCGCCGTATCAAAAAAGATGGCTTAAACGATACCTCAACCTCGGAGAAAAAGCAACCCAGAAGATACCCACCTCCACCAACTGCGGCACACTATCGTGATAAGGTAAACAACGAAGATGAAGATGCTGCGTTTAGTTCGAATGCAACCGTGACGAAATCATTACGTTCAAACAGAGTGAGCAGCAAGCCGATGCATTCTAACTTGCTCGCTCCTTCAAGATCGAATCCAGGACTCGCAATGAAGCAAACCGAAAATTAGACGAGGTGCAACAATTTTAAGGTACTTTGTCGAAATATGTAGGGTAATCCGACACAAGTTGTATCACACAACGAATTCGTTGACGGAGTTGCTCCTTTCATTATTTGACAGAAACCAAGCCTGTTAAAATGCAGCGAGTCGGATGACAATAGACAGGCCTCATAAAAGTAGGTAGAACTACCTAACTACCTATTTTAATGAAAAAATAGGTATTCTGGCAAACCATATAGGTACTTCCTCTGTATGGAAAGTAACTGTGCATTTTGCTAGAATGAAAAATAAAATCTCCCGGGGGATCGTTTGGAGCACGTTGATTGGTCTATTTTTAAGCGTTTTACGGTGAGCATCAAGAGCTATTCCCGGCCAAAAAACTCTCTCTGGAGCGCAAGGAACCTTCAAAAGTATACGTCTAAAAATGGGTCACATTACAAAATCTCCCGCCACGCACCCCATTGAACACTATTGATAACTACAACTGCAGCATCAGTCGCACCAGATACCTAGCCCCCCATGAGCAGCTCGGCATCATTGTTTTTTATCTTTCCTTTAGCGTGAGCAGGACGGTCTTGCACGGCAATATAGAAGCCGCCGCTAATTATTGCTGCAGTCTGTAATAACTTCATCTACAAATTTATTTTAATTATTAATTACCTCTAATGTTTAATGTTTTCACATAGAAGTTGTAGTTGGCTTGCCATTAGAGTAATATTATACCTATATAACCGGATAATATAAATGACTGGAGTGAAAATTGCACAGAGGTTTCCATGCACTGATCCGATTCGTGTGCACAATACATAATCATACGGAGGAGTAGTCGTCGAAGTACTATGGGGATCAGGCAGAAAGCAAATTAGGCATTCTGGCAGCATACAAATTTCAAGATAAATAATCGACAAGACCTGAACATGGAACAAGTTTATACTAAAGTGAATAGTATCGGCTCGAGCGCACAGGCAGACGTAGCAATTGTAGTGACCGAACAATTGAGCTGTACCGAGGAAAAAATTTCGTGAACAATTTGACGGCTCAAGGTCGCATCGTCGAGTCCTTATCGTTCTGTGATGGTCCTTGCTCAATTACCAATTGGTAAATTCCTCCTGACTCAAGTGCCAATGGCTGTGAAGGCAGTGCGTGAGCTTGTGGCAAGTAACGCAGCATACAATGATGGTTACATATTCGTTGCTCACTCGTAAGGTGGTCTCATTTCTCGTGCAGTTATTAAGGAAATGGACGACCATAAAGTCAAGCGCTATATCAGTTTAGCTGGTTTACGGAAAGGTCGTTCATTGGCCCCGAGAGTGTTGAAAAGGCGATTGCTGCCGGCTGTGTGTTCTTCAAAATGATTCTACCGGAAACCGCATATAACTACAGTGGATACAGCCCGGAAGATTACTATGGAAACTACAATGGGAATTTGCGCTTTACATGATTGAAAATCCTGATGCCCAGTACTCGTATTCCCAGTTCACTTTAAGCCGTTGGCCGCACTTTAGTAGCTTCTCGATATCCAATTTCTTTCTTCCCCTGTATAACAACGTGAACCGCTGTCTGCCTGGGGATGACTTATGCAAACTTGACAAGGAACGGCGCTAGGAAAACTTTTTAAAAGTCGAACAAGCTCACTTCTTTGCCTTCCCTGCTGACGACATGATTATGCCGGGGCAGAGTTCGATCTTTGGTCGCTATTCAGAGGTAGACAAGCTCGAAGAAATTGAAACTCAGTTCAAGAATCTGACGGTCGTGGAGATGAAGGATACGTTGGAGTATGCTTCCGACACATTTGGTCTCCAGACTTTGGACAAACGAAGAGGTTTGTTCCCGCATACAGCAAACAATGTAAGTCATACGTGCTGGGTCATCGTTGAGGGTGATTGTAAGTGGTCGACTGTGTATGATAAGTATCTCTATCCAACCCTTATCTAAGACCTAAGGCAAAAAGATTGCAAACTTTATTCTTGCATTTCATCGACTTTATCATATTTCTTGCAATTTATTGGCTATATCATCTGTTTCTTGCATTTCGTTGACAACTTAGTTGAGAAAAAATTACGAAGCGCTTGATTTCAGAGGTAGTGTCCTTGATAACGACTCCTTAGATAAAATCAAAAACTATCCACCTTCGATTCAGCGGAAATATTCGTATTTCCACTGATGGACGTGCTTTTAAAAACATGCACCCTTGACTGGTTGATAACAGGAAAATTAGCCCACGATATTTAACTGGGCGAAGTGCTTTCTTGATCGTAATAAACTCAATCTTTAGCTTTTTATCGGGACACGACAAGAGACTGACCTTCGTGGAGAACGAACCATGATATGATTAAGATGACCTGACACGTCTCATTTAATCGAGCAATCTAACTCGGCAAAATTATTCGCCGCTCGATCTTGCAAACGTTTCTTTAATGGTGGTACTCCTATTGCGACAAGAGGAACAGCTGACCTCTTTTTCTCTATCGTTCATTCAGCATTTTTCACCGAAGCTCCCAAGTCCTCTCTATTAATGTTATACCACTCCCTCGCTGTAGCTACCGTCTCATGCACTATCCTATTGCTTGACTTGGCTTCAGCCTACCGGTTATCTTTCTGTTAGAAATTTTAGCGTTTAAGGTATTTGGTACTTTAACGAAATTGGTACAAAACTGGTACACAGTGGTTTGATCGGTTTTGAATACCAAATTTCTATTTTTTGCAGTGTGAACTTTAGAAATAGAAACGCACAAAGTCGAAGTTGAAGTCGCATGAGTTTCCTGGGATGGCGGGTTGGTTATGCAAGTCAAGAATAGGATTAAGAGCAGTAGAAGGTATCGAATAGTTAGCCGATAAACACTTCTCAATACACATTGCATTGTTAACTACAACCTTGCATTATTTCTTCAACTATCAACATCAAGCTAAATTCACCAACTGGCCTACGTTCGACTGTCTACTATGAACAACGAATTTCAACAGGTTATGAGCCCAAAAGGTCAAGATGATAACTTCGGTGAAGATTATGAAGAAGAGAAGCCTAACACGATGGGAGATCAAGGTGCCCGACTGGTAGACATGCTGAAAGGCGTAATTGACGGACTTGACCGACTCGAATCGAGTCGGAGACAACCCGACATGGATAGTTTTGGTTTCAACAATTCCATGCGATTGGGGACGAAGATGCGAATGGCATCTTTAGATGGAACACCTGAAAAGAAACCAGATTTGGCGGATCACTTTCAAGAACATGTAGCTGGATTTGGAGGATTAAACTATCAAAATCTGCATCAACCAAAACCGGAACCAAACCTGCATCAGCAACCAAATCTGCACCCGCAGACGAACATGCATCCGCAACCAAACATGCAACCTAATTTACACCCGCAACCGAAATTGCAACCGATCTTTAAAACCCCGTCAGCATGCGAATGCAAGTTATCAATTCGAACTTTTGATTGCAAAGAGGTATGCAGGGGTCTTGGTGCTGGCTTCAAACAATGGGGTTTATACGTTAAGTTGCCATTGCAGAATCTGCGTGCGGATATCGTTGGGGCGAAGATTTCAAGGGGAACCTACTCAGTCATTACCTGAGTGGTATGGCTGAAAGCTATTATAATCGCCAAGTCGATTCATGGTGGAACGAATCACAAATCTTGGTTCACGTCATGAATCGAATGTTATCGGCATTTCATACAACCATAACACCGTCTCAGTCGATGAAACTTTTCACGGCAAGAAAACATCCGAAAAGGACATGGAATGAACATTACCTGTACCTTGTGGCAATTACAGAAGCTGTTGGAGGAAGTGAGCCGCTGGTGCTCGAAAACATAGTGCACTATGCTTATAGTGAACTGAAAACAATTCTACTATCCAGATACAACCATTCAAGACAAGACTATCTTCGTCAAGCAGAAGAGCTATGCCAATTTTCTCAAGCGATTGAAAACGACGGACAACAAGGAAAAAGTCGTCAAAGCGAAATTATCAACTAAGTGGAGCAAAAACCCAAGGTCAAAAAATGCAAAAATTGCAAGAAGATAGGGCACACCGAAGACAAATGTCGAAGCAAAGTTTCGAAGCAAGTGGAGTTTACCTTAAGCATTACCGAAAGTAAAGACAGCAATGATACAAGGTGGATTCTGGATAGTGGAGCAAGCATGCACCTGGTGAACAACCTTTCCTACCTACAGGAAGCTGAAGATGTTCAAGGGACAATGCTATCAAGCCGACGGAATGAAGTTGAATGTCACCAAAAAGGGGTGGGTGAAGATCACCACTTACCTTAATGACAAGCAAAATGTTATTCGACTAGAAAATGTTTACTTCGTGGAAAACTTAGCGAAAAACATTCGGTCGTACGGACTCCTGGAAGACAAAGGGTGTCACCTGGACTATAAAAACGGAAGACGAGTGATGGTGCACCAAAAATCCGGAAAAGGAATATTTTCCGTTGAAAAAACTAATCGAGTACTCACGGTGGATGTGAAAGTGGAAAGATTACAAAGTATCAATGGAGACCAAGTGATGGAGATCCTCCAAGATAAAGAGAACACTCAAGAGCAAACTCTTCAAGAAGGCACGCTTATGCACTTCCATACTTGCCTGGGGCATCTAAGTTTCGATGGAATCGAAAACATGGCGAAAGATGAAAGTTTCGGAATAAAACGTACCGACACTAAAGAATGACTTGCTTAACCTGTGCACAAGGTAAGCAGACAAAAAATGCGAAGCCCAAGCAAGACAGTGGTTTAAATGCGCCAACGGACCGCATTGGGGGAGCCATTTGCTCTGACTTGAAAGGGCCAATAACGTCCAAAGACAGATTCGGAAATCGATACCTGATCAACTTTATTGATTTCAAATCTAACTATGTACGAGTATTTTCGGCGAAGACCAAAGACGCGGCGGCGAAATTTTTCGAACATTTCCTGGCGTTTTTCGAGCGTCAGTCAACTGCAAGGTACATCTACTAAAGACAGATGGAGGACTCGAATACAAGAACCTGGACCTGCTTTGCAAACAAAACTGGAGTGATAAGACAGATAAGCGAAGCAAACAATCAGTGGAGTAATGGAAAAGCCGAACGGGTGCATAGGACGATTATGAACAT
>MIQA02016654.1:0-18669 GCA_001887855.2 Sclerospora graminicola
AAGAAGAAGAAGGAGGAGAAGAAGAAAGAGAAGGAGAAGAAGAAGAAGAAGAAGTGATGGAGCCATTGGATGCGTCGTTGATTACGCTCTCGACGGCGCCGCGTGCGTTTTGGCAGTCGCTGTTTCATCTTGAAGTGATCAAGAAACGCAATAAACCGATTGAACCCCCCCAAGCACCGGCCCAAGCGCCATTTTTCCTTCAAACAGCACGAAAAGATGATGTCCAGCCAACATTTGTCCCGATTACGTCCGAGAAGAAGAAGAAAGAAGAAGAAAAGGAGAAAGAAGAAGAAGAGAAGGAAGAGAAGGGTTCGATGGGGGGTCGACGACGATGACGCAGCGTGGGGAAACGAGATGGAAGCGACTCGAGACGAGACTTCTCGCATTGTCAAGACGGAAGGAATGGTCACAACTCGGTGTAAATTAGCAACATTGCTCTTAAAAACGATGGAAAAAGAAGAAAAAGAAGAAGAAGAAGAAGAAGAAGAAAAGAAGAAGAGGGATGGGTTTCATCGTGTGGCAGCGTATCTGCAATCGCTCTCGGCTTCGGCCGTGGACGTTGAATTGAGCACCTTGTGTATGGGGGACTTTGACGACGAGGGCAAGACGCTCTTGGGTCTGTTTCTTGCGTTTTTACGGCACGAAATGGCCACGAAATGTGCTTTTCAAGTCTTGCAAGCATATTTGAATCGCTTTTTGAAAGTGCACGAGGAGTTGCTCGTGGCAGATCCAGCTTTATTAGCTCAAGTGGACGAGCTTGGAACGATGCAGCAGCTCCAGTGGCAGCATTTGCAGCGCTTATTGCACAATAATTTGTGTCTCGTGCAGCATTTCAGCAAGATTCAAATGTAAGTAAGGACAATAGTTTTCTTTATATACTATTCTAAAAAAAAGTGTTTTTTTTTTCGAAAATGTTCTTTTCTCTTTTCAATTGTCTTGATCTTGCGTTAGTTGCCTCAATAGTTCTGTTGCCCGTGCAAGTACGGCCGGTGGACAGCCTGCAAGAGCAGCTGTATGCAATCCATACGACTGCGACGCGAGTCCTGGGACCACACGATGGGAAAACACCAATTGGGTCGTCGCTTGTGTGTCAAATGGCTGCTCCAAGACTTCCATGCGATAAGGTCGAAGTTGATCCTGACACGTCGCTCCCACCAATTGCTTCAAGGCCGTAAAATGGGTAGCAAACAAGGTCCGCGTGGGTCGCGCACACAAAGCTTCGACCACGGCGCCAGCAATCGCCATGCCATCGTTCACAGCCGTGCCACGCCCGACTTCATCCATTAAAACAAGGGACCGCCGCGTCGCTTGGGTCAAAATCGTCGATGTCTCTTGCATTTCGACAAGAAAAGTGCTTTTATCAGCTGCCACGTCATCGGCCGAGCCCACCCGACAGAAAAGTTTGTCCACGAGCCCAATTCGAGCAAATGTAGCGGGGACAAAACTTCCCATTTGGGCCAAAAGGACCAAATGGGCATTTTGTCGTAAAAAAGTGCTTTTGCCACCCATATTCGGACCAGTAAGTACCCAACACGATCCAAGGGGAGGTGCCCCTAAATGCAAACTATTGGGCACAAACGCACGCATACCGCGCGAATTCAAACCGCGAAGATGAGCAGCTTCCACGACGGCATGACGGCCATCTTGAATGTGCAACTCACAACTGGCATCCAGTATGGGCCGCGTAAAGTTGCGATCGAGCGCTACTTGAGCATGCGAGCAAAGGACGTCAAGCTGAGAAATTGCCGACGCCATGGCTTGCAATTCCTCGCGGACATCCAAAATTTGGTCCCGTAAAGCTTCAAAAATGTCCTTTTCTAGTCGTTCGACCTCGACGGCAGCTTCGAAAAGCTGCCGATTAAGCTGACGCAACTCTTCACTACGATACCGGACGGATTTCTTTAGAGACTGAAAAAGACTTAGTTTCTCTAACTCGAGCCGTCCCCGCTCCGTTTGTAATAATTTGGTATTTTCGTCATGCGGAAGATCCAGAAAATATCCTTTTTCAGCTTGAAACACCACACGAAGTCGCTTTGAGCCGATTAACTTGCGATATTTCATTTGCAAGTTTTGTTTGTCGGCTGATTTGGGATCATGGCGTAAAATTGCGTGCCATTTATCTAATTCGGAAGAGTAACCCGTTTTGATAAATCCTGTTTTCGAGTTTAGTGACATATAGTCATCTTTAAGCGCGGCATGGATATTATTCGCCGCTTTGTGGATATTTTCGCGCTTCTGTTTACTCACAACAAGACGATGGCAACAGTCTTCAAGTAACGATGGCAACCCAAAAGACTCTTTTCCAGGTAAATCGGGGAGCTGGTTCCGTCGAAGACGCTCGTTTGTCTCAAGTAATTCAACTAATGATTTCACTTCATCGATAGTCGTTGCCACATTTTTTAAATCTTTGGGTGTCCCAATCCCACTGGATAATCGTTGCAAATTTCGTTCCATGTCAAAGATTTCAGCTAGCTGTTTTCGAATACGCTGAAGGAGTTGCTCTTGTTCATAGAAAAACGAAACAGCATCTAATCGACGTTCAAGTAGCTGCAGGTTCATTAATGGCGATGCTAATTGTGTCTGGTGCATGAAGAACGATATGATCAATCTTTGTCTCTAAATAAACCTACTCAATAGCATAAAAGTTACCGCAAGAAGTCGTGATCCACCTGGTGTGACTGTCAAATCAATCGTTTGCAGTAAACTGGATGTTTTGTACCCCTTTTGCGATTTTACAAGTTCAAGACCTTTCCAAGCACTTGAGTCGATTATCATGTGATCCGAGGATTCCACATGAAGCGGTGCTTTGATTAAAGTATGTTTTGATCCTTGATGAGTAAACTTGACGTAATCAAGAATGGCGGAAATTGCTGCTTGTTCCGGGGCTTTTAGTGTCTTCATACCATGATAATGTGTATTGGGTTTTCCGTCTTTTTGAGGAGAAAATGTTGTACATGATCGAAAAGTTTTCATACAAGTTTCCGGAAGAACAGTTTCCAGTAGTTTTATCGCATCTTGTGGCAACATTTTTACGTTCAGATCAGTGGGATCCATGAAGTTTGGTAACAAAATCTCTTTTGGAGAACATCGCATGATGGCACTTGAAAGTTTGTCACTTGTCGATGTCGTTGATACAAACTCGCCAGTGGATAAATCGGCCCATGCTAGACCCCATAGACCTTTCTCGTAATAAAGAGATGCCAAATAGTTATTTTCAGTTGGAACCAGCATTGTATCCTCCACTAAAGATCCAGGCGTGACAATTCGCACCACTTGACGATCAACTATCGAATTGTATCCTCTTTTCTTAGCATTAGATACACTCTGGATTGACATAGAATAAGTTTAGATCGAACTCATACAAAGAAGAGTAACCTAAAAATAGACCTCAACTTGATTGCAGATTGCAACTTTAACACCATGATGCATCACCTAATTCAGTACTCGATCAGTAGGCGTTCAGTTTAAAAAAGCTTTGCGATAAGCTACGTTACGAGTTTTTCTACGAACGAATCGACAGATCCAATGGGAAATCCACACATTTCACTCAGCGCGTCTTGTGTCTTCTTGCTTTTTCTCGTTAGTGCTAAATTTAGCAACTAAACACAACACAACAATTTCAGCGCTTTCTTAGCTTTTTGCGAGATAGTTAACTGAAACCTCACGTGAGCAGCTCGTCTGGCATCATCACCGAAAAATTCGTAAAAATCGCCCACTTGGAATAGCAGCATACAATCTGCGATATACAACCACAAAAATAATCGTAGGGTGAACATATATAATTAAAAGAGGTGCGATTTTAACCTGGATATTCTCTTTTGCGAGCAAGGTACTGCGCCACCATCGGAGTCACGTTGCTCTTGGTAGATAAGGTGCGGTTAGATATGAAAGTCGCAGCACATGATGAAGAAGATGTGTGATTAGCACAATGGAAAGGCAATATTCCATTCTTCAAAGCGGAGATATATGTACGAGTACGCAAGGATAGTCGATGGCTGCAAATTAGTCGCAGCATCGAATTTTGATTATACCAGAAGGACAAAAATCATATAATCTCAAATTTCTAAATTTAATACAGTCTACTGTTTGTGTTTTTTATTGCGTAGTTCATCTGTTTTGTATTGCTTTGCGTCTTGCAAGCCACTTGGTGAACAACTGTCAACTGTATTAGGTTCAAGAGTCTTTTACTCTCTGAAACCGCTGCTTTTTATATAACCTGTTACACCACAATAATGGTCTTTAACCGCGACCAACCTGCTGGACTCCCTTCTCAAGCAAACGGGCGTGCGCTTCATTTAAAGAAGACATCGGAGTTGAAAGCTGCTCGCTTCATAGCACGTGAAGAAGAGTTTCACCAAGCTTCGCAATACGCTCAATTTCACAAAAGCAATGCGAATCGTGCGTTATGGGAAGAAAAGCAGAGCCGTCGGACTGGTAATAGCACTCGTAGTCAACAAAACAAAAAGTACGTGGCTCAGTTCTCGTGTCGATCACCTCATGCTGTACTAACATTACTCTCTGACCTAGACTTGATCAAGAGCGAGAATTATTGAACAAAGAGGTCCTGGCCATTCGACAGGCTCGTCTTCAAGACACTACAATGCCTCTTACCAAGAGTACGTTAAATCAGAGATTTAACCCAATTCGTTAATTGTAATTTCTTAACCCGGTAGGTGGGAACAAGAGCTACGAGATCGCGGTTTGGCGCTCGTTCGTGATCGAGATTAAAAATGAATGCCATATATACTTAAGTAAGATTAAGGGAAACATTATTCTGACCCCCTCGAATTGATACGTTGGACCCCCCCCCCATTTACAAAAAAGGACGCAGCATTTCTATTTCTAAAATGACTCGGTAAAGGCTTCACGAAATACAAGGTATACGACAACCATATTTTACGCTGATCGTATAGCTGGTAGAAAGTCGAAGGTTGTGATAATGAGATATATGACTCCGTCGATGGTTTCGCTTCCAAAAAAACTGAACACAGCATCTCTACTACTTCATCGTAGTGCTGTTGATATTCTCAACAAGTTGGATCATTTTGTGTTAAGGTTCACTTATGGGTAAGGTATGGATCAACTTAACTATTTAAGACACCTTCTCTACTGCGTTAACGCGTTGCGGTTGACGTCAAAAACATATCAAGCTGTAGTAGTTTTTTAGCCAACGTACGTGCAGTGCTCTCCACATCCTGTACGTAATTATCACATCTGTCATCATTGCCAAATGCAAATTTTGTAACTATGCGATAATTGTCATTGTCAATAATGAAAGACGACACTCAGCATTTGGTGAACGGTCGTCCTCGACACCTTTGTGACGTCTTCTGCATATCCTAAAATGAATCACTTCCAGTTATGCTTTTGCGAGTCTTTCTGCAATGCATCTCCACTTTCATCCACAACTCGTCTTAAAATTCACCATGCAAACAAGCAAAACAATTATTGAATGGAATGCTTTGCACACCATTTCTACGTGAGGAATAACATATTGCATGCGAGACCATATTCTCAAATGACTTGTAGTCGTGAGACACAGCGTTGGATTTCTCGTGCACAGAGAACACTTCGCCCCGCGAATATCCACTTGATTGATTAATGCTTCTTGTCTTTGTGATTATATCAGTATCTGAGAAAGGCTTCCCCACCCAAAATCACCAGATACAAGAGCACGTCTTTGTCGATGGGCAGGAAGCAGCATTTAGGTTTCCATTCCCCGGATTCCGTAAGTTAGCATCACCTCCTGCACCCAGCGTATGGTCCATTTGCACTTGTGCTCGAGGCAATTGCTTGGTTGCGAGCAATTGATCGTTCCGTAAGTCACGTGGCGAGGGGTCATGGGCATTGTAGCTTCATTTTGTAAGCGCCGTAAAATTTGAACAATGTTGCAAAGTACTGTAACATCATTGTAGAAGTAGAAATGTTGCGTCCTTTTTTGTAGATGGGGGGGGAGTCAATTCGAGGGGGTCAGAATAATGTTTACCATAAGATTAATTAAAATTTGGTTTAGAGTTTATATCCTTATTTTCGATACCCTGTTAAAAGCAATCTCTTGGTTACCCTAAACTCTAAAAACTCTCAAATCTGTTTGCAAAGCCAGATTTGATGTGGTCCACATTAAAGAATCATATGATGACACCTGGGAAAATACAGTAAATCTCAAAACCAGCAGTGGCCTTACAATTTCAAGCGCTTTCAGAATCAAGACCGTCTACAACGGTCTTGATCCCTTCGACCTCCGCACGTCTTGAAATTCCCTTGGCGAATGCAGCTGCATGTACAAGGGCGTTAGTCGGATTGGTCAGGCCGATGTGCATCTTTACCCTAAACGAAAATCGATGCCGCTTCATGAAGCCATTTCGCCATTGCCAAATGGCGGAAAATACATAACTAAAGATTTCGAGCTCCTCGGCTTGCTCAAGCGCGTGTACCTTGAGCATCGTTGCCGAAACTGGGACCCCATCGCGGCGAAAGTCGTTTGTCCACTTGACAATAGCGGCTTCAGCCGTTGGCGATAGTGTGGTCGCGAGAGTTCGAGCTCGAGCACGCTGCCGGTTCGCTGTCGTCCCTAGTTGTGCTAGTCGCTCGATGTGCTCACTGTTGCTTCCATTTGCTCACTACCTTTTGTTTCGAGCCGTTGGGCGTGTAGATGGCGCCAGAATAAAAACGTATTTTGGTTGATGCAATGTCTGTCTGCGCGTAGTAGTTGATCAGAACTGATAGTCGTAAAGCTGTCTCATATACGTTTTCTCTCCTCTCGCGCGACGTCGTCCCGCAGGATTCGTCTTTTTATCACGCCAATATGTGGGGCGCTACCAGCATGGCATTTAAGTGTGGCGGTCCTGAATATCCGAGACTAATCCTAGTTTCGTGCTTTGGTCCTATTTCAATCATGCGTTATTAAGCTTGTGCGCCTGAATAGCTCTAAATAAAGAGCACCGCCTTGGCATATGACCGCCTATGACATGAATTTTAGGGTAAATGCGTCTCATTATACTTACAATCCAACCAAGTTGGTTGGCCCCAGGATCGAACCGGGACCTCCCGGTCCCGAGTGAGCAGCGTACCACTCGACCCCGGTCGGGTAAAGCAAACTCTTGGCACTTGGGATACCTTGGGACAACGTGAAATCCCTTAGGATACTTTCTAGATGCTTGAGCTACATCACTATACCTCGGGGTAAATCGAGATATCTCGTTATAAATCGGGATATCCCGGGAAATTCAGATTTTCCAAGGATCTCCAGGACGCTTGACATCATCTATCCCCTTATGATATCATCATAAGTGGACTTATTTCAACGGAGGTTTCTTCTGTTATACTCCACATTCAAAATAACCACGGGATCTATGGACTTCTAGAGATATCATCCCTCGAAATTCCTTCCTCCATAAGTCCCAATGACTTTACAAACAAGTTCTTGGCACTTGGGATACCTTGGAATAACTTGGAATTCCCATGGAAAATTGTAGCTACATTAGCATATCACACGCGCAATATGATGTTGCCGGGATAAGTCGGGATATCTAGTACTCCTCCACCGTAATTAGTCTGTGTTGAAAAATAGTCTGTGTTCGGAATTAGTCTGGCCCAGACTAATTTAGGTGAAGAAAAATTAGTGAGTTCTCAATACTTCCTAATTAGTCTGGCACAGTTGGCCCCCTGTACCATAACGTAGGTACAACGTACCGTAAAGAATGATGTCAAAAGCAGAGCAGCTCTTCACAGAGGGCGGGGGCTTCCTGCAAATCGATTCCGCTGATATCAATAGTTTTGGAGACGCACTTGCTGAAGTTGAGATATCGTAAGAAAGATTGATACAGGTCAATCAAAATTAACCATTATATTTTTGAACACTTTTTCAACTTGTTTTATATATAAATCTTTGATAACAGGTAATACAATCGTACAAATGTAGATTTAGGCAGCCGTTACAGCTGTGACTAGACTGGTCAAAAACTGACTCGGCGTTACAGAAGTTATTATTACTTAGCAGCCTATCATCAATCTTTTTTTTAAAGGTCCGTATTCGCTTTTTTCTAAGATTTTAGATCGCCCGGACGCAATTGTTTAAACTATAGCAGAACACGACAAGTTCATCCGACTTCAAAGTTTTATTCTCAAGATGGAAAACCCAGACTGCTTATGCCTGTTGGTGGCCCTTGGTTAGCTGGATTGCTTGGATACCAGCCAGCTAGCTACCTATTGTCCAGCAAATAAAGAGCATATAATAATTCGTTTTTCTAATTATTTTTTTCTTCTTGCTTATAGAATAGAACAACACCTAAAATCAATTTTTAACTAAAACTAGTCCCAAAAGCACTTCTAATAAAATCCCAACCCAATAGAAACTATCTTGCTGCATTCTTGCTTTATAATTGACGAGAATACTTCGAAGTATGATAATTTTGCTATACAATTTGATTAGATGGACCCAAATTCCTAGTAATTTAGGATTAAAAAAGCTTTGTGGCCCATATGAGAAGCGATTTGACTGTCCTTTAGTGTAGTTCATTACAATAATGGTCAAAAGGCAGTTACGATTTACAGGTAAAATGTAAGCGTTTAAGTGTATCGTTAGATTAGCGAATTCAGGAGCAAAAGTTTTATTAAAACGTCTAGTAATGGCGGCAAATTTCTCTACCGGATACTGTCTCAGTATCTTTATTTACTGTTAGCTATGGCGTTTTCTTGTCCGTTGATTATTTAGGGAGTCGTGTGTGACACAACGGGTTGTACGGTACGCTGTACCCACATTATGGTACGGGGTGTGGGTTACACTGAGTTACCAACTTATAAATTAGTCTGGCACAGACTATTTCCGAACATCCCTTAATTAGACTGTGTTCATTAATAGTCTGACACAGACTAATTACGGTGGGAGGAGTAATATACCGGGATATCCCGGGGCATTTAGGCATCCAGAGGTTAATAGGGTCACTTGTAGGAAATCCGGGTTTCGACGATCCCATGTTAATGCTCAAGATGGTGTGGACCACTTCCACTGCAAAAACTGTACCCATAACGCCACCACGAAATCAAGTTGTTGCCCGGTACAACGTCCATCTCCGTTCCTCAAGTAATCCAGGATTGGACGAAGGAAATGATAAAGCTGGCATCATCCGGCCAAGTACTTTGCCACTATCTGCACCAAGGTTTTGCGTAAAGAAGCCAGTTGGTTGGCACATTGTTCATGACCACCGTCAATTAAACGCGTCAACTATATTGCCAGCAATACCTATGCATCGCAAGGAAGATATGCTATTGTCAGGAAGCTACTGGTCCTGCTGTATTGATATCCTATTGTGATACCACCGCGTTAACCTGCGCGAACAAAAGATTTCTTTTACTGCTTTTCAAGCCCGATATTTTATTTGAGTATCTCGTTACTCCCATTGAACTTAGTGGAAGTCCGGGTACGTTCAACCGACTGCTCCAATGTGTATTCAACGACGTGCGTGATGTGTTGCACATCTACATCGACGATAGATACGTGATTTTTTTTTATAACCAACACAAAAATAGAAGATGACACGCTTCCTTAGACCGAATTTTTCGTCGTTGGGAGGGGAAACGAAATTGTACATCAAACTTTCCAATTTTTCGTCGCAGAAATTCCATCTCTAGGTGAATTTGTATGATGTTATTCCACGCCCTAAGAATCATCTTAATTTGAGTTATCGACTCTGAATCGCAAGCCGTCATTAGTCAAACACAGTCATCAAAATAACATTTGTACTTGTAGCGTTTGATCCTGAGTTGATCTCGAAACAAAAAATAATTTCGAAGCATTGTTTGATTGCGAATCGAAAATTTGCCGTATGAAAGACTCAACATAGTTCGGAACCAAATCAAGTAATTACAGCGTTGGTTGTAGTATTGCTGCAAGAGCTACCGTGGATAGAACACGCAAACACTCAGAAACATTATTGGTAACTGATTAATCAAAACATGAGATCACCAGCCAACAAAATGAATGTCTAATTCTCGCAGCTTACGGTCGTTTTATCAGTATTCATCGATTGTAGTCGAAATTGAATAGTGTGTCACCAAATATAAGTTTTTGTCAGTTTATTTTTCATCATGATGCTTCAGTTCCATTTCAAGTTTTTTTTTACACTGCTGAGCAACGATTCTATCATAACGTAATTTATCAGATTATGGCGGGGAAATTTTCGATAACCAATCAGAGACACGATATTCAAAATACACTCCAACCACTGGCAGGCTTTTCACAACATCAGTTTATGGTGCCCGGCGAGCAAATCACACGACGCTCGCGCGAAAAATCAGTCCACTAATATTTCTCTCATAATATCTAAAATATTACGTATCTCGATTCTCCCGTATGTTTTCGCTCCGTCTGACAAAAATAAACTACAATAGGGCTGTTCTCCTCAATAAAGACCTGCCAAAATCTGCTGCTTCGAAAAATGAAACTTTGCCGTTTGTGCGTCACTGGAGAAGACATATATTAACGGCTTAGGTTAATAAATATATAAACCTACCAGCTGACGCACTATTAAAACAGCTTTATTGCTGTACCTGTCTCGGTGCGATTGGCTTAAAAATGCCAAAATGATGGCCAAAAAGCGGAAATACCCATTTTGGTGCCATAATCTGGTGAATTACGTTACAGAAATTTATTAGTGTAATTTTACTATAATCAATGTTCATCTGATATCCTTCAATGTCATCTTCATCCACTTTCTTAAAATCTTCGGTTGGTGTCATTGGGTGTAAGTTTATGCATAAAAGACTTCACTAACATTTGGATTTGCTATTCAACTAGTATTTTGATAAATTCCATTTTTAGATATGTTGATCTTTTATGTATAGACCTAGCTAGCGCTATTGGTTACGGGATATAGGTACGACGCATATTTCCGGCTGGTACGGTCCAGACAAATCTGTAAGAAGTCGTAATAAATGCTATTGCAAAAAACAAAATGCTTTGAGTACAGAATATAGAAATGATTGGTTGTAATGTTTTGATTTTATTAAAACAGTGCCTAAGTGACCACCCAGGATAGTATATTGAGGGGTCGCTCCGAGCGGTCTGCGGATAGCAGGACTGTCGCCTTCTCGACGGTTAATTCTCCCTTGGGTCTACAGATTTAATCAAGCGCCCGAGAATGTATCTCTTATTGAGCAAATTCCGTGTAGGGAAGATGCTATTGCATGTGTAGACAAAGTAGTTGTTGATAACAAATCTAATTCACCTTTTTAAACGGAATTTGTGTTTTATCTTCCATTCTTATCTGCACTTTCTTCTGCTTTTGACAAGCAGAAGCAAAATGTACGCCTTTTATTTTGACTAACCCCCCCCTCCACTTTTGGTACCCAGTAGAAGAGCCCCCGCAAAGAATGTGACTCCCACCGAAAGTATAACTAACTTGTTTGAGAAGATAACGAAAGGAAGGTGTGATTGAGTTCACACGGTCACAAAAAATCGAACAACCGAAAAAATAGTGCGCGCTGCATGTTAACACCTTTAAAGTATTGGGACTTTTCAAATTTTGCGCCGGAAGTTTTTTTTTCTTGGTGACTGCCATGGTGAGGTTAGTCACAGCTTGTCATGCACTCATACGTGACGAGACTGGTTAAATGAGCAGCAACAAAATACGGGTTAGCAATGAAGCAATTGACGTTTGAAAAAACGGTATGGAAAACTACAAAATACAAGGCAAGATGAGGATCAGCATCGGATAGCTGAATGAAATCCTCGAGCAAAAAAAACGTTCTGTGCCAGATCAAATTCCTAAGCCGTTATTTTCGTGATCCAGTCTTCCATAACCATGTGAATCTCAAGATGCAAAGGACTCAGCGACGCGCGGTAGTCGGTTAAGACTGGACGTCCTACAAAAAGCAGCTGCCCAATTGGGACACCCGTCGCTGGGATAGATAAGTTCCCACAGTTCATGCGCAAGAGGGTCAAGAATTCTGCGGAATGTCTTCTCCACCACTGTAAAAAATGACCATCTCCCCTCGAGGGTACTGGACATAAAATCACGGATTTCATCAGTGATAGAGAGGTTACAGCGAGGCCTTTTGAACATACGCAGCCAAAGGTCGCTGGTTGTATACGACGAGCTGGTGTGTCATCCGTACTGCCTTTAATAAACTCTTCTGCTTCCTGCTGAACGCGGGCGCACGAATGTCTACGACCTGTTCAGCTTCCATGTGCTCAAGGAAAATGTCGAGCCAGAAGCCCGGATCTAAGATAGTAGCAGCTACGTGGACGTTCTGACAAGATTCCCTCCTTTTGTAATCTTGACGCTTCCTGGGCATCCCATTGATGGACGGTTCTAGACCAAACCATTGTATGTTGCCTGCAGCCCAAGCGCAATTTCGGACAACAGCTGGAGGACAGGCAACACCATGGAGATGAAACGGTACTCGGATCCTGACAGCATTCGAGTCACCTGAATGCCGAAAGGAGTGTAAGTACGCTGAAGAAAACGACAGCTTAATCAAGAGCAAAATACCTCCTCCTGTGGCTGCAAAAGTCTTATGGCTTCTGCTACTAGGTCTTATTCGGCTTTGTGGATTGCGATTTGCCGAAGATCTGGATCGGGGTCCATGTAGAGCGGCGTTGAGAGTAAGCACGTGAGAGCATGAGAAATGTCGAGTTCCAACGAGTAGGGGTGTCCTTGGCAAGCGTTGATGCCTTTATATCCGAGTCAGTGATGGTGACTATCGTTTTGAAAAGATCTAGCTGAGCGACGGAACATGAAAAGATGTTTGCGATGTGCCGAAAAGAACCGTCAACTAGTCCCGCCGCAAAACTGTCGGACATTAAACAAACATGATCAGCACAAAATCTCTTATCATCATCGACACTAAAAAACATGTTTCCCCGGTAGGTTTGAGATTGTCATCGAAGTGTCATCGCAAGGGAGCACATCACCTCGTCGTTCGCTTGGCCAAGTTCCTTGACTCTTGCCTTGGCGGCAAGATTGATGATGTGGGCCAAGCATCCGAGAAGATGTAGGTCCAACTGGAATGTGTTGAAGCGCCCGAAAGAGCTGATTTCACGGCCCATCACCGCATTTGAACTTCCATTGTCGGCAGTAAGACAGGATCCTTTGCTGGAGATGTTGTACGTGTGGGCAATGTCATGGTGTGGCGGACCATATTGTGTCTAGCCTGACACAATAAGCTGTGACACCGAAGATGGAAATTTTAATGGGCGAGGTCTGCAAGTCGCAGGTGAGATGTGTCTGACATCCAACTGTGTAAAGACAGCTATAATTTTGCTGCGGACTTAAGAAAGGAATGTTAGATTTTACACATATTTAAATTTATGTGGATAGCCAGTCAACTTACTTGTCATGATCTTTATGGTATTCAGAGCTAGTTGGTGTCGCCCAACAAACAATATGAATGCGTCCGAGTTGTGGACGGTGAGCAGATCCTTCGCCACCTGATATTCCGCAGGCTGTTACGGAAAGCCGCGTCCAACAATGAGCTTCATCAGCTTATCCGGATGCGCTGCTTTAAACGTTTCTTATTGTCAGACCGACGGTTGTTTGTCATATGTCCGCTCAGTACAAGTCCTACACGCAAAAAGGCAATTTTTAAGCTGCAAAGGAGCTAGCTCAGCAGCCGAGAGACGCTGTTTCTTGACCAAGTGACTTATGACCGAAAGCGTCTACCAGCTTTGAACTTTTCCCGCAAACGTTTTCATGTGCACTTAAAGAGACGCAGTGATTATTAAGAGTATCGTTATATTGGAAACTACCGGTACACTCCGAGCTGCAAAGATCCTTTTTACCACAAAGCTTTTACGGTAATTACCTCAGGGTTGATTATATGACTAGGTTGATTAGACGCTAGGTCTGATTGATATTTGGTACTGGTGAAATCGCTCGCGTCGTAAACGACGTGAAACGAGCGTTCGTTATCGGATACTAGTAACACAGAAGTCTCAAATCAAGCGTAGTCAAAAGCTTCCTGACATTACGTATCCCAATGCCGGTTGACATCTTTCTTCAGTAATTGAGAAAGAGGCCGGCCCAGCTCTGCATAATTAGATAAGTACTTATGTGTTGAATTTGCATGAACCATGAAAATGGATGAAATTTGTGCGAGACCGTCATAGTGCATATTTTGTATAGTCTAATATAGGTTAAGAGTAATTTCGATAGGACAACTTTTAATACTATAAAATATATATCACTTTTACTTTTACGCCTAAAAAACACTTCGGATAGGAGTCAGCGCCGTCGTACTAACAGACGACAGGCACTGCACTCCCGGGGAAACGCATCTAGTCAAGTGAACGCTGGCACGTGTGTATTTGAAGTGGATTACGCTTTACTGTGAATTGATTACTTTTCGTACCTGGAGATTTGGTGTTTGGTTTCTGGCAGGATCAAGCATTTACGTTTCGTTTTCTTGTGGACTATTGAGCAGGTTTACGCTCTTTCAGTGGAATCGCGTATTTCTTTACAACAGGTTATGAGCCCAAATCTAAACGGGTCTCTTAAGTTCGATTAAAACTAC
Source organism: Sclerospora graminicola (assembly GCA_001887855.2). Taxonomy (NCBI): domain Eukaryota; phylum Oomycota; class Peronosporomycetes; order Peronosporales; family Peronosporaceae; genus Sclerospora; species Sclerospora graminicola. The sequence goes on from MIQA02016654.1 coordinate 14,512, forward strand.
TGTTTCAAGTTAATTAATTTGGTGGAAGTCCCCTTACCAGAAGGGAAATTGTGTCTGGATCTGATTGTGTTTGGAGTTCTCTAAAGATTGACTCTCGACTATATTACACAGCAACTATGGCTAGCGATGGAGAAGCTAGAATGGCGGAAGCACTTACTGCGGTGATGGAGTGCATCCAAAAGTTAGAAAACAAGGTTGACAAGCGCATGGATAAATTTGAAAATGAACAAGCCCGCGCTCGAGACCTGGGGCAATCTAACTCATCGAACGAGTTCAAAGATAGCCTCAGGAATCATGGACCATTCGGCGGTCGCATGACCATTGATGATCTTAACAAAGATGATGGGATTGGGCAAGGCGTGCCTGGAAACAATGCCATGGGGCAGGCAGGCGGGATGCCTGGTGGAAATGTAAACCCGCCCCAAGCTGGTGTGCCCTTTGGGGTAAAATTAACCAAGCTTACGATTCAGAATTTCACGGGAGTGGAGGTTTATAAGGGTCTAGGAGCAGGTTTTAAGCAGTGGGCTTACCTGTTCCTAGAAGCACTGGAAGTGGCCCAATTAACTTCCGGTTTCCAGTGGAATGAACGTCTCAAAGTGAACAAATTGGGGGAACATCTTGAGGGCATGGCCTTAAGATATTTCCAGACAAATATCGGTGCTTGGTGGGCGGTATCTCCGTCTTTGGTGACTGTTTTGGAGCACATGAATAATGCATTCAAAGTGCATATTTCCCACCACCAAGCATCTGCAATGTTCGCAGCAGAGAAAGACCCTAAACGGTCCTGGACTGAACACCTACTGTATCTGGTAGCTCTGACGCGTGAGAGCGAGCTACCAGATAAATTGATTGTGGAAAATATTGTAAAGTTTGCAGCACCGAATTTGAAGGTCGCACTCATGGTCAGATATTATCCCATGAGGCAAGACCACGTGCCACACGCTCAAGAATTGGTGGCATGGGCCCAAGAACTTGAGGACGACGAGCGGAAGGCAAGACGTCCGCCAAGAATTGTTGCGAATGCTGTACACAACGTGAAATCCGAAAGGGTCTGCTATGGATGCGGCGAAACGGGGCATATCCATCGGAACTGCCCCAGGCCGCAAAGAAAATACGATCCCAAGAAGACAAGCAAGAAGGGACGCTCAGACACATTGTCTGAACGTCGTTTCGTGCTAGCAACGACTGAAAATTCAGGTGGAAACTCTAAAATCCCTGAAACAAATGACGAATTCTGGATCCTGGACAGTGGTGCGAGCCGACATTTAATCGGTGACCCAGGCCTTTTGGAGGATGCGAGGGAGTGTGGTAGTGAAGATGCACTAACACTCCCCGACGGCGGAAAACTAATTGTCACGCAAGTCGGAAGGGTGACGGTGAAAAGTGACGAGTGGCCTAGCACAGAAATTGTGTTAAGCGAAGTCTACTATGCACCCAAGCTAGCCAAGAATCTTATATCGTTGGGCTGTTTGAAGCAAAAAGGATGTCACATAGATGATAAGGATGATGGCATGGAGATAAGATTTGGTAATAAATCACTCTTTCGTGTGGAACTTTGTGGTTCGATTTTTGTGGCAAAAGTGCACTCAAGCACTGTGAATGCTTTCCGAAAGGAGTTTACTGATGTGGTAATGAGCGTACAAAATGAAGGAGCAGAAAATGACGTGCAGGAAGGAAGCCTATATCATTTTCATGCTCGTCTAGGCCATCTTGCCTATGACACGATAGAGCGCATGGCGAAAGACCCACGGTCAGGAATCGCTCTTACTGATCACAGTAGACCAAACTGTCTCACGTGCGCCGAAGGAAAAGGGTCCCGGTCGAAGCAACCGAAGCGGGACTCAGGCGAAAACGCGCCAATTGATCGAATCGGTGGAGTTATCTGTAGCGATCTGAAAGGTCCGATAACTCCACGCGACAGAAGAGGAAACCGTTTTTAGTGGTCTTTGTCGACCATTTCTCCAATTATGTGCGCGTATTTGCCGCCCCCACAAAGGACAGGGCGGCGAAAATGTTCGAACATTTTCTTGTATGGTTCGAAGGAGAATTTCATTGCAGAATTCACGTACTGCGTACTGATGGTGGCGGTGAATTTAAAACGCTGGACCTATTTTGTAAAAGGACGGGTGTACGAAGGCAGGTGACTGAAGCCGCAACACCAGCCTCAAACGGGAAGGCTGAGCGGATGAACCGGACCATTTTTAACATGGTCCGGTGTATGATTTTCGGGTCGGGCGTGCCACTAATGTATTGGACGGAAGCGGCTAAGTATGCGACGTACATACTCAACCGCAGTCCGACCAGGGCTAACCCAGGCAGGGCGCCACCTATACAGGTGTTAACGAAAAAACAAGTGAATGTCAGTGACATTGTGGTTTTTGGATCCCCATGCATGGTTTGGAGGGATCCAAAAAATAAATTACTGGGCAAACATGCGGAGCGTGCCCTTATCCTCGGAAAAAATGATCAAACGAAGGGGTACAAGGTCCTCTTGCTGAAAGATCGGGTGGTGACAACCACCCGACACGTTACAAACATTGAGACTCTCGATGAGAAGTCTAATAATCAGATTGCCAGAAATTTGGAAACGGATGAAGTCACAAATGAGGAAATGAACGAAGGCCAAGCTGCTGAGTCGGTTTCAGTCAACCTGTCAGCCAAGAAGAAAAAGGGAGACGCTAAACAATGTGAAAACAAGTCTAAGGCCCGGAAATCGGCCAGAAGCGTGAAGAAAACCGCAAAGGCTGCCGCTGCGGAAGAAGAGAAAAGGTTGAAAAACGTCAAGAAGTTAAAGAAAAAGAGGTTGCCATTGGAAGGAGTTTCGGAGCGTACATCGACTCAAGATGGAATTCAAACAGAAACTGAAAGCGCTACCGCGGCGCCGGATGAAAATGCATTGTTTGCCTTTGCTGTCACGAGTACGAAAAGTGAAACGAGTGGAAATTTCGCAGCCACACCCGACCCAAAGACTTTTCAGGAAGCACATGCTTCGAAACAGTCTGAAAAGTGGGCGGAGGCAGAACGGGCAGAGCTACAAGCACTGACCGATCTTGGCACGTGGAGTCTGATGAAAAGGGTGGAGGGTAAAAACCCTCTACCAACGAAATGGGTCTATAAGACCAAACTTAAGTCTGACGGGACGGTGGAGCGCTACAAAGCTCGGTTGGTTGCGCGAGGCGACAAACAAGTGCTTGGTGAGGATTACCTGTTCACCTTCTCAACGGTGATGGAGTTGAATAACATGAAGGTAATCCTTATCATGTCATTGGTGTGGAAGGTGCCTGCCAGACACGGGGATGTACCAAGTGCATACCCCAAAGCAGGCACCGAAACTGGATATGAAATACATTTACGAATTCCTCAAGGAATGGAAGTTTCGGAAGAAAATTTGAAAGTTTTCGGAGTGGATACACAGAAAGACTTGGCGCTAAAATTAAAGAAGAACCTATACGGCCTAAAATAGGCTGGTAGACTGTGGTATGAACACTTACGAGAAACTATGGTTAAGCTTGGTTTCGTGCAGTGTTTGACCGACACGTGTATTTTAATGCGGGTCTCTGACGATGGCAAAACACTGGCTGGTGTGTACGTTGACGATTTACTCGTCACGGCGACCTGCGAAGATCTGATTGAAATTTTTTTGGCGAAATGAAAACTCTGGAATTAAAAAACCTTGGAAATGTGGAGAAATTTTTGGGAATACGCGTGGGGGGTGGTCCGAGCATCGGTTACACCGTTGACCAAGAGGTCACAATCGACGAAATGTTGCAGAAGCACGGCCTGCAAGAAGCGAACACAGTACGGACCCCAATTGCAGAAGCAGATATGGACGAAAATTTGGATGAATTGTTACCTGTGAAGGCAGGTGGAGATCTGCCCTGCATAAAAAATTTTCAGTCATTGGTCGGCAGTTTATTGTGGATATCCCGGTGCACACGACCGGACATTTCTTTCGCAGTGCACAGTGCTACTCGACGTACGCACGCCCCGACACTGGTGGATTATAAAATTGCGAAAATAATTGCAAGGTACCTAAAGGGTACAAAAGATTTGAAATTACACCTGAGTCACGACAGTGGAAGTCATCTACCGTTGCGCATTGTCGGCTATAGCGATGCTGATTTCGCAGCCGACAAGGTGGATCGGAAGAGTGTCAGT
>MIQA02016656.1:0-19329 GCA_001887855.2 Sclerospora graminicola
CGAACAAGCTCGTGCCCGAGACCTGGGGCAGTCTAACTCCTCGAACGAGTTCAGAGACAGCCTCAGGAATCATGGACCCTTCGGCGGTCGCATGACCATTGATGATCTCAACAAAGATGAGAGAATTGGGCAAGGCGTGCCTGGAAACAATGCCATGGGGCAGGCAGGAGGGATGCCTGGTGGAAATGTGAACGTACCACAAGCTGGTGTGCCTTTTGGGGTAAAGTTAACCAAGCTTACGATTCAGAATTTCACGGGAGTGGAGGTCTATAAGGGTCTAGGAGCAGGTTTTAAGCAGTGGGCCTACCTGTTCCTAGAAGCCCTGGAAGTGGCCCAATTAACTTCCGGTTTCCAGTGGAATGAACGTCTCAAAGTAAACAAATTGGGGGAACATCTTGAGGGCATAGCCTTAAGATATTTCCAGACAAATATCGGTGCTTGGTGGGCGGTATCTCCGTCTTTGGTGACTGTTTTGGAGCACATGAATAATGCATTCAAAGTGCATATTTCCCACCACCAAGCATCTGCAATGTTCGCAGCAGAGAAAGACCCTAAACGGTCCTGGACTGAACACCTACTGTATCTGGTAGCTCTGACGCGTGAGAGCGAGCTACCAGATAAATTGATTGTGGAAAATATTGTAAAGTTTGCAGCACCGAATTTGAAGGTCGCACTCATGGTCAGATATTATCCCATGAGGCAAGACCACGTGCCACACGCTCAAGAATTGGTGGCATGGGCCCAAGAACTTGAGGACGACGAGCGGAAGGCAAGACGTCCGCCAAGAATTGTTGCGAATGCTGTACACAACGTGAAATCCGAAAGGGTCTGCTATGGATGCGGCGAAACGGGGCATATCCATCGGAACTGCCCCAGGCCGCAAAGAAAATACGATCCCAAGAAGACAAGCAAGAAGGGACGCTCAGACACATTGTCTGAACGTCGTTTCGTGCTAGCAACGACTGAAAATTCAGGTGGAAACTCTAAAATCCCTGAAACAAATGACGAATTCTGGATCCTGGACAGTGGTGCGAGCCGACATTTAATCGGTGACCCAGGCCTTTTGGAGGATGCGAGGGAGTGTGGTAGTGAAGATGCACTAACACTCCCCGACGGCGGAAAACTAATTGTCACGCAAGTCGGAAGGGTGACGGTGAAAAGTGACGAGTGGCCTAGCACAGAAATTGTGTTAAGCGAAGTCTACTATGCACCCAAGCTAGCCAAGAATCTTATATCGTTGGGCTGTTTGAAGCAAAAAGGATGTCACATAGATGATAAGGATGATGGCATGGAGATAAGATTTGGTAATAAATCACTCTTTCGTGTGGAACTTTGTGGTTCGATTTTTGTGGCAAAAGTGCACTCAAGCACTGTGAATGCTTTCCGAAAGGAGTTTACTGATGTGGTAATGAGCGTACAAAATGAAGGAGCAGAAAATGACGTGCAGGAAGGAAGCCTATATCATTTTCATGCTCGTCTAGGCCATCTTGCCTATGACACGATAGAGCGCATGGCGAAAGACCCACGGTCAGGAATCGCTCTTACTGATCACAGTAGACCAAACTGTCTCACGTGCGCCGAAGGAAAAGGGTCCCGGTCGAAGCAACCGAAGCGGGACTCAGGCGAAAACGCGCCAATTGATCGAATCGGTGGAGTTATCTGTAGCGATCTGAAAGGTCCGATAACTCCACGCGACAGAAGAGGAAACCGTTTTTAGTGGTCTTTGTCGACCATTTCTCCAATTATGTGCGCGTATTTGCCGCCCCCACAAAGGACAGGGCGGCGAAAATGTTCGAACATTTTCTTGTATGGTTCGAAGGAGAATTTCATTGCAGAATTCACGTACTGCGTACTGATGGTGGCGGTGAATTTAAAACGCTGGACCTATTTTGTAAAAGGACGGGTGTACGAAGGCAGGTGACTGAAGCCGCAACACCAGCCTCAAACGGGAAGGCTGAGCGGATGAACCGGACCATTTTTAACATGGTCCGGTGTATGATTTTCGGGTCGGGCGTGCCACTAATGTATTGGACGGAAGCGGCTAAGTATGCGACGTACATACTCAACCGCAGTCCGACCAGGGCTAACCCAGGCAGGGCGCCACCTATACAGGTGTTAACGAAAAAACAAGTGAATGTCAGTGACATTGTGGTTTTTGGATCCCCATGCATGGTTTGGAGGGATCCAAAAAATAAATTACTGGGCAAACATGCGGAGCGTGCCCTTATCCTCGGAAAAAATGATCAAACGAAGGGGTACAAGGTCCTCTTGCTGAAAGATCGGGTGGTGACAACCACCCGACACGTTACAAACATTGAGACTCTCGATGAGAAGTCTAATAATCAGATTGCCAGAAATTTGGAAACGGATGAAGTCACAAATGAGGAAATGAACGAAGGCCAAGCTGCTGAGTCGGTTTCAGTCAACCTGTCAGCCAAGAAGAAAAAGGGAGACGCTAAACAATGTGAAAACAAGTCTAAGGCCCGGAAATCGGCCAGAAGCGTGAAGAAAACCGCAAAGGCTGCCGCTGCGGAAGAAGAGAAAAGGTTGAAAAACGTCAAGAAGTTAAAGAAAAAGAGGTTGCCATTGGAAGGAGTTTCGGAGCGTACATCGACTCAAGATGGAATTCAAACAGAAACTGAAAGCGCTACCGCGGCGCCGGATGAAAATGCATTGTTTGCCTTTGCTGTCACGAGTACGAAAAGTGAAACGAGTGGAAATTTCGCAGCCACACCCGACCCAAAGACTTTTCAGGAAGCACATGCTTCGAAACAGTCTGAAAAGTGGGCGGAGGCAGAACGGGCAGAGCTACAAGCACTGACCGATCTTGGCACGTGGAGTCTGATGAAAAGGGTGGAGGGTAAAAACCCTCTACCAACGAAATGGGTCTATAAGACCAAACTTAAGTCTGACGGGACGGTGGAGCGCTACAAAGCTCGGTTGGTTGCGCGAGGCGACAAACAAGTGCTTGGTGAGGATTACCTGTTCACCTTCTCAACGGTGATGGAGTTGAATAACATGAAGGTAATCCTTACCATGTCATTGGTGTGGAAGGTGCCTGCCAGACACGGGGATGTACCAAGTGCATACCCCAAAGCAGGCACCGAAACTGGATATGAAATACATTTACGAATTCCCCAAGGAATGGAAGTTTCGGAAGAAAATTTGAAAATTTTCGGAGTGGAGACACAGAAAGACTTGGCGCTAAAATTAAAGAAGAACCTATACGGCCTAAAACAGGCTGGTAGACTGTGGTATGAACACTTACGAGAAACTATGGTTAAGCTTGGTTTCGTGCAGTGTTTGACCGACACGTGTATTTTAATACGGGTCTCTGACGATGGCAAAACACTGGCTGGTGTGTACGTTGACGATTTACTCGTCACGGCGACCTGCGAAGATCTGATTGAAATTTATTTGACGAAATGAAAACTCTGGAATTAAAAAACCTTGGAAATGTGGAGAAATTTTTGGGAATACGCGTGGGGGGTGGTCCGAGCATCGGTTACACCGTTGACCAAGAGGTCACAATCGACGAAATGTTGCAGAAGCACGGCCTGCAAGAAGCAAACACAGTACGGACCCCAATTGCAGAAGCAGATATGGACGAAAATTTGGATGAATTGTTACCTGTGAAGGCAGGTGGAGATCTGCCCTGCATAAAAAAATTTCAGTCATTGGTCGGCAGTTTATTGTGGATATCCCGGTGCACACGACCGGACATTTCGTTCGCAGTGCACAGGGCTACTCGACGTACGCACGCCCCGACACTGGTGAATTATAAAATTGCGAAAAGAATTGCAAGGTACCTAAAGGGTACAAAAGATTTGAAATTACACCTGAGTCACGACAGTGGAAATCATCTACCGTTGCGCATTGTCGGCTATAGCGATGCTGATTTCGCAGCCGACAAGGTGGATCGGAAGAGTGTCAGTGCAAGTGTGGTTTTCGTGAACGGAATAATTGCTGGCTGAAAGTGCAAGAAACAAAGCACTGTTGCATTATCTACAGCTGAAGCAGAATTTGTGGCCGCAGCGGAAGGTGGAAAAGAAGTGCTGGGTCTACGAGAAATTTTCGAGGAGATCGGTGTGCGTGCAAAAACACCGATCGTCCTAAAAATCGACAACATGGCTGCCATAAAGCAACTACAAAATGAAGTGAGTGCTGCAAGCACAAAACATGTCGACGTTAAACTCAAGTTTTTAAAAGATTACGTTCAAAAGGGAAGAGTACACCCTGAACATGTTGGAACCGTGGACATGATTGCGGACCTTTTGACAAAAAATCTTGCTGCACCTCGAATTGACGAGCTCAGAGGACAGATTAGTTTGAAGTAATTTTCGAATGAAAATGAACATGGATATATTTTCGATTTACATATGGTTTTATGATGGTTGCATTGGAAGACTATTCGACACATGCAGCGATAGCGGTAACGGAAGGAGTGTTGAATTTGCACCCTTTTGATGAACTATGAAAATGGATGAAATTTGTGCGTGACCGTCATAGTGCATATTTTGTATAGTCTAATATAGATTAAGAGTATTTTCGATAGGACAACTTTCAATACTATAATATATATCACTTTTACTTTTACGCCTAAAAAACACTTCGGATAGGAGTCAGCGCCGTCGTACTAACAGACGACAGGCACTGCACTCCCGGGGAAACACATCTAGTCAAGTGAACGCTAGCACGTGTGTATTTGAAGTGGATTACGCTTACTGTGAATTAATTACTTTTCGTACCTGGAGATTTGGTGTTTGGTTTCTAGCAGGATCAAGCATTTACGTTACGTTTTCTTGCGCAGGTTTACGCTTTTTCAGTGGAATCTCGTATTTTACAACATGTTTGACTTTGATGCTCGTACGATGAGGTCATAACTCTTTGTGCTCCAATAAAGGACATTGAGGAGTCGGAGGATATGTGCTTTTGCCGCAAGGACGGCAGTGAGGTGGTTGAGGGGAATTGGAAAGGAATGAGCGGTGCTTTTGGACGCTGTCCGAAAGTGTCTCATGAAGGCAAGCTGACTCGTTAAGGGATAAGCAATGTTTGTTGTTTGTGTTGTGAATGCTTAGGCGTGATCATGCATGTCAGGATCACTTGCCGAAAGATATAGTAAACTTGGCGATGCAACCAGCGATATTCCTACTATCACCTACGTTATATGTCCCAAGTGCAACTTTCAAGCCAAACCCTGCAATGCCAGCCACCAAGCGCAATGCTACTGCCGATGCGGACGATGGCCCAATCAAGCGCCGCAAGTGCCCATATTTGGACACAATAAACCACCAAATGCTGGACTTTGATTTTGAAAAAGTGTGTTCCATTAGCTTGTCCGACCAGAATGCGTACGCTTGCTTAGTGTGCGGCAAATACTTTAAAGGCCGCGGCCGCAACACGCACGCGTTCACACACTCGGTACAAAGCAGTCATCACGTGCTTATTAACCTCCAGACGGATCGCATTTACTGCTTACCGGATAATTATGAGGTTGTGGACCACACCCTCAAGCCTGTACAGGACGCGCTGCGTCCGACGTTCGAGGCCGCGCAGATCGCTCGGCCTGACGAGAACCGTATGCTAGCGCAGGATGCGTTCTGAGTCTCGTATCTTCCAGGCTTTATTGGGTTGAATAACCTTAAGAACACAGACTATATCAATGTCGTAGTACAGGCGCTAGCTCACGTCCCACCACTTCGAGAATTTTTTCTACTGAGCACGACCGAAAAGATCAAATCAAAGCTCGTGCTGCGTTTTGGAGAATTGTTTGGCAAAATGTGGAGCTCACACAACTTTAAGAACACTGTACGTGGTGTAGGCTGGCGTTTTCCGGCCTGGATGGAGCTGCTAAAAGCGATTTTCTTGAAATGTTGTCCTCCATGCTGCAGATTAGTTTGCATGAATTGGTGCAAGAGATCTCAGTGAGCAGTAAAAAGAGATTTCACGTTGGAACGCAAAATGAAAGTGTAGAGCTCTTGGCCTGGCTGCTTTAATGAGTTGCACAGGGTATGAAAGGCAGCTAAAGTGGGTTTAAAGTACTAGACAATTAACGTGTCATGCTGCATATATAGGAACTTGGTAGGTTAAATAAACCCGGGAGCAGCATCATCCACAAGTGTTTTCAGGGATTCATAGAGATGACAACCGACAATGAAACGAAAGCGGCCTCCGCGGATCCTGCCAAGGGTGAAGCCGCAGTCGCCTCGACGGTCTCACCATTCCTGTAAAAGAACAATGCTCTGACTCTCTCCAGTTGCATCAGACTTGCTAATTGTAGGATGATGGCGCTCGATTTACCGTCGACGCCGCTATTTAAAGACTCGCAAAGTGGAAACATCATTCCTCAGGTAAAAAAAAACGCTCCCTACCTTTCCGGTCAAAAACCTCGAGTTGCGCAATTACTTGAAGCTTGACCAGAACGAAGACGAGCCGGGAGAAATCAATCTCCGAGCTGCGGACGATCCACTGAGGTGAGTGATTGGTGGTTAGTGGTCTGTAAGAAGAGATTCGTCATGTTGCTTTTTGTGTGCGAACAGGACTGTGTTGCTTGAGAATCGATTTTTGTTTTGAGAATCGCTCGGCAAGACATTCTCGTTTGAGAATGGATTTGGAGGGGTAAGGTTAACGTTCGCCAATGAGCGTTAGCTTTTTTGAGAATGAGAACGGCTTTTTGCGTTTTGGACCAGGGCCTAAGCCGTTAAGCCCCACGCGAGGAGGGGGTTCAAATGGGAGGGGGCTCAATTTTAGATTTTTTCACTCCACCCCAACTTGGTTGGGACGCTCAAACTCTCATATGGTTGTTTGGACTGCTTTCTCCACCGTCCCAACCTCGTGCAACGCAAAGTGATCAACAAGCCCAAGCTCAGTCCAAGTGCTATCGTCACGAGGGGCGTTAACTTTATCCGCGTGCGCGAGCTCATCGACATCTACTGTCTCCTTCCCAATGGAGATCGTCAACATGAACGAGACAGCCGTGTTCGCAGAGCACACGAAGAACAACACGCTTGAGATGCGCGATGCGACGGACGTTCCAGTCCAATCTTTTGGTCTTGAAAAAGTGCGTTTGACGGCCGTTTTCGGCGCTCGGGCTGATGGTACGAACCTGCGCCTGTGCTTGATAGAAAAGGGCAAAGTACCGGGTGTGTGCGTGCATGACGGTATTCCAGTGTTCAAGAACAAGAAACCGTTATGTATTGTGATTATTTCATCCGTTACATCGACTACATTTTCTTATTCGTCCAGCCCAACCGTCTCCTCCTGGTGTTCGACTCTGCTCGCAGTCACTTCAGTAAGAAAGTGAAGAGCCACCTCCAAGCGTGCAGGATCTTGTTTTCTGTAATCCCTGGTGGCTTGACCGGTTTCATGCAGCCATGTGACTAAGGTTTGTTTAAACCAATCAAGAGCCGCTTGGCCGAGATCGTGGAAGAGTGGAAGAAACATGGCCCCCATTCTTGCACGGCAGGCGAAAACGTCCGCCCACCAGAACGCTTACTCATGGTTTCATGGATCAAGAGCGCGTTGAGCAAAATCTCAGAGCCCAGCATCCGTCATAGCTTTCGCAGTTGCCTTTTGGGCGAGGACCCTGAATTCTCGCTGTGGCGCCATGAAACCTACGGCGCCGCGTTCCAGCGCGCGCTTGTTGGCGGTGATGCTGTGGAAGACGAGCTTGCCAACCTCATTATCGATGAAGGTGAAAGCGACATGGAGCTCTAGGATGATCCTGAGATCAACTTCGCTTAGGCAGATCAGCTTTTGCTCGCTCTTTTGCTGTCGATATTCATCATAATAGCTGCGGCACGGTAAATAAACCGGGATTTGACATCGACATCGCATTTGCTCTCTTGCATAAAATAACTTGTTTTTAACCAGGTCTGGCATTGTCTCGATGAGGAGAGCAGCCAATTTGACGATGTGTGCTATGGTGACGCGGTGGTGCTTGGCACGCTCAGCACGGATCTCTTCGACGAGCAGCGCTTCGAAACTCTCCGACTGCAGATGACGCCCGGCCCCATCCCTGAGGCGACGATCGTCATGGTACTCGTCGAATACCCCCGCGTTATCGAGCTTGAGCCACTGTCAGATACACTTGGGGTCGATCTTGAACTTCCTCGCCGCCGTACGAGTGCCCTGGGCATTCGCAACAGCGGCGACCTCCTTCTTGATGGCGATTGTGTAGCTGCGTCGCATGGTAAAAACCGGGGTGAGTGAGTGCGAGGAATGCGTATCTCTCCAAAGACGTGGATGGTTGAGAAGGAGAGGGGCACTGGCTGGATGAGCTCGAATCAAACGCGTGTCAGCCTGGTGTGGGAGGAGCGATGATGCCTGTGGCTTTCTTCCGAACTCTAGAATCCGAACTGTGTGCCAGGAATCTTGCAAGGTGAAGTTGTGGAGCTCTAATCAAATTCAGTACGGGGGCTCTATTACAGAGGGGGGCCTAAAATACTAAATTTACAGTACCTTTCGCTATCGACAAAAACAAGATCATAGGTCTCCAAGACGCGTCGTCAAGGTGTCTACGTTGCCCTCGAATCTGCATGTCCTCTGACCAAAATGCTTCTCCATTCTCTTGTGCCATGGATTAAGGCGTCTGTGTTCGATCGTAGTGACCCAATGTCGCATCAGAATAAACCTTTACCTGGTTGTGTGGCAACGAGGCCACATACTGCTGTGGTAAAGTGACTTATGAATTAATGTGAAGTACTTTCCAGAGGGCGCATTCTGATTGGCAGAAATATTGACCAAGGGCGTAGGCGCCGGATAGCCGTTGCCGAGCACATCTACGAGCGGCCGGACGGCGCCAGGCCTGGGATCAGGCCTGGCGAACGCGACGGAAGGCGTAGATAGTTGGGCTAGCGAGCAAAGCGGACGGGACGACCGCGGACGACAGACGGCCGAGGGGCGGATCGGTGGCGGATTGGTTGGAAGGTATGAGCGAAAGGGGCCTGGAGGAAGATGAGTGTTCTAGTGGATGAAGGAGGAACCCGGATCAGACGTGGAGCTGCCATGGAAGTGCTAGCGCCAGCGGCCAGGGAGATCGGATGGATGGCCATCCGGCAGGGCCGTCCGGGTACAATGTACCAGCCGGACTGGTACCAGCTAGGTTCGGTGTACCGGCCGGGCTGGTACACGAAAATCGGAGTTAACCGGGCTACTTTGGGTAAGACACATGACTGGCCAGCCGGGCTATTTGGGGTAGGTTACACAAAAGGGAGTATTGGATATAGGGATAAATCAGTATACGTTTCGCTTTCTTAGACACAAGTCGCTTTTATTGGTTCACAGCGGAGGGCTAACAAGGTCCCCTCTTGCTGCTATTGGTTTGCCCGGGGAAGGTTAAAGTAACCCACCGGAAGTCCCCTGACCGGGAGTCGCGGCGTTGCGTATACTCACCTCAAGTCGCCCGTGTTTTGAACACGGTTATATCAAGTATTGGAAAGTGTGGTAACGTTTTGGCCTACTGTGGAAGATTGTGGAGTTATATTTGGATTCCCCTTTACTTACACGTTTGGATTTACCATTTTATTGTCATTGGTTTGGCTGGCCGAACGATTATTCTCGGTCCAGCCGTCGCAGTATACAAACTTCAAGTATATTGCCAATCGAGCTCCCCGGTGAAGATTCTGCCCGGGAGCTACCCCTAGTCCTAACCCTCGTCTCCTTATTCGACGGACGTTACACTTTTTTGCCCTAGGGTCCATCAAGAGAGCAAAACCGCCAGTACTGACGGGTACACAAGGTGAGCTTTCAACATGAAACATCCAAGTAGTCACGACCAAGCGGATGGAAGTGACCGATCCAGCCGGCCGGAAGCCGGATCGGATCATGACTCGGATGGATGGAGAACCCCCTCCGACAGTCAGTCATCTGGGCCCCCCGTGGGTGTTCGCATCTTAGGAAGACTTTCTGAGAGCGACTACACCACAATGGTGCGCGTGCCCGGATCTCTTGGTGACCCTGGATATCACCGCGAGTCCTTCGTGGGGGAAAGACCTAAACCTGTCAAATTTGTTGAAGATGTTGTGTCGGGTGCATTGGGGGAAGGCATATCGCCCCCAATGCTGCTGAAGATGGAAGGATGCGATGGTCGCCTCGGATTGGGGGAGTTCGAGGTTGACATTAAAGAAGAAGTTACTCCCCTAGAGGCTCCGCCGGGGGCGGATTACGGTACTACTTACTGTAGTGCCGGCCGCTACACGGATGGAGCCGGATCGGACTATGGTGCAAGTCGCCATAGTCCGAGGAAGGATCATGGTTCCGACCATGATCCTAACAAACAAATGCATATTATGGATATAAAAGAAAAAAATAAGGAAGAAGAAGCTGAAGTCGGATACGACCGGAGTGGGAAGCCGGCCGGATCGGGACCAAGTCGCGATCTGGCCCCCCTACCCCTAAAGAGACCGGATTGGCAGGAATCGGATTATCCAACCCGCAAAGATAGGCCGCGTTTCGAAGAAGAAGAAGAAAAGCAGGACGGCCTATCAACGGATACAGACTTGGAGCGTGCTTTCCATCTTCACGAGTTGGGGCAGTTCTTGCGGACGGATAAGGTGCTGAAAATAACACGGCCGAAGATCATAGGCGGATTGAAAGGTCCCGTCTCTCCCCCAACTCTCTCAGACGGCCACGTGTCCCTTATTAGAGGACTATTCGACCAACTCAAACAAGCCGGCATTAACACCGGCGTGTTTGATCCGAACGAACTGTTTGATCTGAAGATGGACAAGTTGAAGGAGGCATCCAGCGCACTGCACGACCGCTTGGTACCGCTAGTGGGCTGCTCGCCGCCGTCGAAGAAGATGACAGCCACGACTGGAGTGGCGCCGTCCACGCCGCCGGCAACAAGCAGACCGGCCGGGATACACTCAGGTTCTTCGCAGTACGAGTCTGCCCCTTCGGAAGCGGACTCATCCGACTCATCGGTGGGTATCACCCGCATGACGCTTGGCCCAAGGGGAGCAGCGCGTGTGGCGACGGCCATGAGGCTTGGAGGACGGGAGGATCCGGGTACGCCCGAGCGGAAGAACGCCAGCCAGTACAGCGTACAGGCCTGGCGGACGGCGACGGCGGATCCAGAACCGAAGGAGGAAGACGAAGACGCGGATGGGCGGATCAAAAAGGAATGTCGATCCGGCAGCCCGGCCGCCCCCCAAGTCGCCCCTCAAGCCGACCCCCAGGAGAGCCTTCAAGTGCCGGATCACCTGCAAAACATGTTTTCGGCGATGATGGAACGATACTTGGAAGAGCAACGTCGGCTGAGTGCCAGCCGCGGCAGTCCGAAGTCACCGGACCAGCCGGCTCGTCGTGGAACTCAGGCGTCCGAGCCAGTCCAGTACTATGCGAGGGAGCCGAGTGACGAAGACATGGAGTCGGTGCAGTCCAAGCAGAGTGAACCCCATGCCGCCCCGCCTAGCCGCCAGACCGGTCGCCGGACCGGACGTCAGCCAACGAACAGGAAGCTGTCTCTCAGCGACGTGGATTTGGAATTCGTCAAGTCGGCCACGTACCATTACGATCCGGATGACGTGGACCTGGGGATGGCCCGCCGAGCCCACATGGCCTCGGCTAAAGCGTTTGATGCGGATTCGGGAGCGACCACGAGGGTGCAAATGTCGGCCACGTCCGAGCTAAAAGACTTCACCGGACGCGACACGGACGAGGACCAAGCCCGAGGATGGCTGATCAAGACGAAGTCGGCATTTCTCAGAGACCGGACGTCGGACTATGAGAAATGCCTGATCTTTGGGGATTTGATGAAAGGTCCAGCGAAAAACTGGATCCAACAGCTCAGCCGGGAAATCCGAGGAAACTGGAGGGGATTGACCGGTGCGTTCGAAGAACAATACTGTGGATCTGGAACATCGGCGGCACGGCAATACTTCCACACCAAGAAGCGGGCGGATGAGACCCCCCTGGAGTATCTCCATCGCTTAAATGTCGCTGGCATAAGGGCGGATATCCCCGTTAAAGAAGATGCCAGCCGGCCGGAAGCCGCTCGTGAACATGTGGAACATTTCATCAGCACGTTGGACGATCGGGAGCTGGCAGACCAGCTGGCGTTACTGCGGTTGAAGAATACGACGGAGCTGGAATTGACGTTGCGCACCTACCTAAGAGCGAAGAAGCGAGGCCCCAAGGCGGCAGTCGGAACCGGCCGTTTCAAGTCCCGATTTAACGCAGATCAAGGAGGCCGGCCGCCATCTACCAGGACGGCCCGAGCCGTCCGCATGGTCGCCCGAGAGTCAGACGCGACCAGCTCGGAAGAGGAGTATCAGCGATCTGGGGGCGAGTCCGAGGAGGAACAGTACCGGTACCTGTTCTCGGCAGAAGCCAGTCAGCCATCCAGGCTGCCAGCCGGGTCCAGTCAGCCGAAGGGTTTTCCGGCTCGAACTGACCAGGATTACCCCAGGCGCAAATGCACCCACTGTGGGTCCATCAAGCATGACGACCGGAGCTGCTGGAAGCGGCTGACCTGCAAGAAGTGCGAGAGGAAAGGACATCCGGCGGAACACTGCCTGTTTACGTGTAAGACTTGCGGGGAGGTGCACGAGGCGGGACTGTGCCCAATTGAAGAATTCTACAACCAGATGAAGAAGTGGTACGTCCCGACCAAGCATGCTGGAATGCTGCCACCCGGAGTGGAAAAGATGTTAAACTAGATCGCTCGCCAGGTTGGAATCTGGTTCGAGCCGAGCGGTCTAGTGTTAGTATCTATGCATATGTCGGTAAGGAGGATAATCAAGAAGCAAAGCAAAGCATAACCGACAATACATGTAAGTTTGACGATTACGTCATCCGGTCCCCGGGCAGCACGGCTGACCCCTACCTGGTGAGCAGTATACGGACGGATGAGTATTCCCGGTCTGAAGTGCGTATGGAATTGAGCCTGTTACCCGGCGAGTCGCGAGGTTATTGGAAATATCATTCGCTGGATAAATGGTTCAAGCAGGCCAAGGCGGATGGAAAAATCAATAACCAGAAGGCTACCATGCTGTTCGACTCTGGCGCGGAAGTGTCTATCGTGGACACCACCTTTGCTCGTAAGGTGGGGTGTGAGATAGACGAGACGAAGCGGCAGGAATGTATCAGCATCGGAGAAAGTTCATACATGACCCAAGGAAGGACAAGAGTCAAGATTACGTTAGCCGGGTCTTTGGTATATTACTTTACCGCCTGGGTAGGCAAGCTGGCCGGGCAGGATGCAATTCTGGGTATGGACTTTATGGTCCCGGCCGGCATACGGCTGGATTTATCACATGGAACATTGACGTTGCCGGATGAGGTACAGATCCAGCTGGCCGGCCGGCGGCCCTTATATGGCGCCCACGTCCAGTTCCTCAAGTTAGGTCAGTTTGTAACGGTGCCAGTTGGAAAAGCGGTGGAAGTAATGGTACGACCACACGACAGGCGGAGTAAGTTATGACTGACAAGGGGCGAGTGCTGGGTACCCTCGTTTGTTAAAGGAGGTGGTCATCTCAACTCTATCAGCGTGACCAACATCTCTGAAAGGCCCCTCACCTTGCATGAAGACGTGATTATTGGGATGTGGCTGGCCGAGGACAAGGTGCCCCGCCGGCCGGGCTATGTCACTATTGGCTCAAGACGCTATATCGAGTGGCAAAACCTGGCTTTTCAGGCAACCACCGATCTGGTCAGCGAAGAGGAAGAATTAGAAGAGGACCAGACGCCGATGGTGGCTAAACCCGAGTACCGGACCCCTTCTAAAATATTGACGCGGAGCCGGCCGTCGCCGGATCCGGCTGAACGTATTGGCCGAGACTATGCCCCGATCGCGGAACTGGTTTTGCCCACCCAGAGGAAGACGGACGAACGACAGAATCAGGAGAAAGGACAAAGCAGAGTTACATGTGCGGTCAACCCCGATGACGGATGGTTTGACGACCGAGATGAAGGCGGATCGACCCAGCCGGCCGATCAGAATTCGGAAATAGCCGAAGGCGGATCGACCCAGTCGGCCGATCAAAATACGGAAATAACCGAAGGCGGATCGACCCAGCCGGCGAGCGAAATTCGGAAATAGCCGAAGGCGGATCGACCCAGGCCGATCAGGATCCCGAAGTTAGTCGAAGCTGACCAAGTCTGCATTCATGAAGGGGGCGAGCTATATGTTGAAGGCATGGAGGATCAGATGGCGGTGCTACCTGAGGTAACTCCCTGCCCCCCAGCGGTTACTATTGACGATCTACAAGTGGGAGACCCGGATGTGAACACCCCGGAAGAGATCGGCAGATTGAAGGATATTATATGGAAAAGAAGACATCTGCTGATCGGAACAGGAAACGCACTTCCTCCGGCCGCCCATGCGGAGGTATGTGACATTGATGTGGAAGACGCCAAGCCGGTTGCACAAAGGTGACGAAGAGTCGCCCCCCAGTATCGGGAAAAGCTGTCAGAGCTTATCAAGGGATTGCTGGCCACCAAGATAATTCAGCCGTCCACCTCGCCATGGGCTTCGCCCATTGTAATTATCATCAAGAAGAATGGGGTGGATATAAGGTTGTGTATTGACTACCGGCTGGTGAACCGGCTGACTAAGCTGATGGTTTACCCGATGCCGCTGATAAACGACCTGCTGGAGGACCTGGATAAAGTTTTGTGGTATTGCTCATTGGACATGGCCAGTGGATTCTGGGTGGTCTCTATGACTGATCGTGCACGGGAGATCTCTGCATTCGTGACGCCTTTCGGGTTGTTCGAGTGGAACCGGATGCCGTTCGGTCTGAAGAATGCTCCGCAGATTTATCAACGGCTGATAGATAACGCGCTGTATGGACACTTCAAGATCAAGGCGGATCAAGACCCGGCTCTGGTCGGAGACGTGTTCACCGAAGGTGACCCGGACCCCGACCCAAAACCTTCAGTTTTGGGGCGGCGGTCTTACATTGATGACATTCTCGTTACGGCAACTACCTGGGATTTACTGTGCGACAAAGTGGAGAATTTGATGATTACGTGTGAAAAGTGGAATCTTTCGATTAGTGTGGTTAAGAGTTTCTGGGGAAAGACTAAGGTGACCTATTTGGGTCATCAGGTCTCGATTGCCGGATTGGAAGCTAATCCGAAGGATTTGGAGTCCTTGAGCAATCTGCCTTTCCCGCGGTCCCTAAAGGCTATGCAATCCTTTTTGGGCAGCTTGAGATATTACAGTCGGTTCATTGAGGATTTTGCAGTCTATGCGGTGGTTCTGTATGAATTACGGGAGGTGGATTACCACAAGCTGAGAGAGCAGGATAGGCACGCGGAAACTCGAGCCGGGCCGGCAATAGCAGCCAATGGGATGCCGCCCTTGTCAGCTAATTCGGCCAATGAGAAGGCGCCCTCCTCTGCCCCGATAGGCGGCCGGCTGCCGGATTCCTGCGCGGCCGGCCCGGACGACCACATGACTCGAGCAATGGTAGCCTTTGGTATGTTAAAGGCGAAGATGGCGACTACACCGGTCCTGAAACATTTCGATGTTAATAAGGTTCCTGTGGTCATCATCTACGCTAACAAATGGGCCATCTCAGCTGCCCTCGTTCAAGATTATGACGGAGTGTACTGTCCCGTGACATTCACCAGCCGGACCCTGAAGGCTAATGAAGTTAATTACGGATTAGTGGATAAAAAAGTTTTAGCCTTATTGCGGATCCTGGATGTGTGTTATACTATGTTGGTGTCTCGGCCTATCAAGGTACTATCTAGACGGTCGACCCTATCATGGCTCCTGACGGCGAATGGAATTGACGGTCGGCTGGGTAGATGGGCGGCTCTGCTGTCTCAGTGGTCCCTCGAAGTGATTAAGTGTACTAAGGGAGAAGAGGAGATACTGGGCACGCTGGCTGCCAGCATTACCCCAAGGGCAGAAGTGGAGGAAGCACTGATAGCTATAGCGCCTCGGAAGCAGCCGCGACAATCCATCATATTACCGCCGCCAACTGTGGGACCCACGGAAGAACTAATGGTTCTGAGTTTTGACGGGTCGGCGAGTGTAAAGAAGGGAGTCGAGGCCTATAGTGCTATTGTGTTGAAGTTACCCAAATGGAAAGTGGTCACGGCCGCCTCGGATTTCACACCTGGCATAACTGTGAACGAAGCGGAGTACAGAGGGCTTTTACTTTGCTTGGATCTGCTGGCTGGTCGGACACAGGGGCGGATGGTCATATGTGGTGATTCCAATCTGGTGATCCGGCAAATCACAGGAGAGATAGATTGCAAGGCGCCCCGGCTGAGACTGTTGAACGATCGGGTCATGTCCGCCCTGCGGAAATGGCCGGAACATGAACTGTTACATGTCAAACGAGAGTGGAACAACAGCGCAGACCATCTGGCCACCTTGGCCATGCAAGATCAGATCGGTCTCACCGTGTCCGATCCAGGATTGTTGGACGGATTGGCGGAGATGAACAAGCTATCGGAGATAATCAAACCGGCCGCTTGATACGAGAACCATCCGCCCGGATCCAGCCGTCCCGTAGACGCGGAATATGGCGACCGGGTCTGGGAACAGGGCGTTCAGACCCGACCGGACCAAGGGATGCCCTGCGGCAACAAAAGGTCCCTCTAGGCGGACCCCCAAGCCGGCTGGGCGAGACTAACCACGGTTAGTAGTCAAAGTAAATGCTTGGAGTGGAGATGAGAGAAGCACGGATGGATATATTGAAAGAGAAATGAAGGAAACGAAAGAATTAAAATAAGCCCGATTGCTCATCCCTATGGACGATTGTACTTGCCGCGGAGCCGAGCCACTCGAAGTCCAGGGTGGTCGGAGGGCCGTTTGCGGTACTGATTGCGCCAAGGATCTTGCTGGTCAATGGCCTCCAGAGATTCGGAAAGGGAGGTAGTCTGATCCCGCGCACCCAGGCCTGGGAACCACGTTCCGCCCTCCGCTGCATCTCCGCACCTTCGGTTCGGTAGATGGAGCAGAGAAACAGGTCCAAGTTGCAATTACCATCCCGGATACCCTCCATGATAAACGTACACAGACGGACCCACGCCTCGGAAGCTCGCCCCCGACGATTCTTCCGGGCAGAGGAATACGTGCGGAGAGATTCGTCCACTCGCTTATCCTCTGCAGAAATGTACAGAAAGTGGGTAGACTCCCAGATGGCCCAAGCATGAGCCACAGCGAAATCCTGAAATCTCGCCTTGAATTCCGTAAACCATGGGCTGGACGGAAGTCCCATATCTGGCATCTTAGTGTTCAGGATTTTCCAAGGCTTGGTCTTCATGAGCGCGTCGATGGCGCCCGACCCCATCAGGTCGGGGCGCCAAGTCGCTAATGGAGGTGTCCTGCGGGGTCGAGGGAACATCAAGAGAGGCGGACGGGATAGGGAGTGAGCGAGCCGAGAACTGGAGATATCGGCGAGGCTTACATCACTCATCTGCTCGACCTGCCAAGGTAGGATGGCGGACCGATCCGCCCCGATGGGGAAGCGCCCGTCCGGTAACCACAGAAGTGGACGTTTAGGAAAAGGGGGCGCAGGGGGTAGAGTGCTCCTCCGTATCTTGGGTTTGGTCGCCGGCCGGCTGGGCCGACGTTTGGGACGTGGCCGGGCTGGAGCTGATCGCCGTTTGCCGGAGTTTGGGAGAGAGGTGCTCCTGGATCGCTCAGGTCGGGAGGAGACAACCACTGATCAGGGATGTCCTCTTCGTTGTCTTCCACCTTCTCCTCGGCTACTCCGTTGGAACACGAGGTACGGTGAGCGGCCGGGGTGTCGACAGTGCCGGGAGGCAAGGAGAGATCAGACGGCTCATGCCCCCCCGGAGCCAAAACCGGCCGGCGGCGGAGTTTGCAGATCGATAATCTAATCGGGTTCCAGTTGATCCGTCGTTCGGCCACCGGAATTGAAGAAGCGACGACGGGTATCCGCGCGAGAGCGGGATAACGCGGCGCATACCTGCTGGTCGTCGTAATCCTTGTCTTCTTCGTCATCATCATAGATGCACGAAGGGGAGAACGGCCCCGAGTCCGAGGAAGAATCAGACGGAGGGCTGATCCGGGTGCCGGATGGTGAAGCGACTGCCGAGCCGGATGGCGACGCGGCCGGACCGGATTCCGAGTCCTCTTCGGAGCTAGAGGATGAACTAGAGGTGAGACCAGTTCTACCTGGTGAAAGAGGGGGGATGCAGCAGCGGACCGCCTCGCGAACAAGCTGTCATCGCTGTCCGACCCGAGTTCTCCTTCGCTGTCCAACTTACCCGGAGGACATTGGCGCGAGGGGGAGGATTCTCTCTTCTTTCTCCGTTTGGGCGGGTCAGCACCGGCCAAGGAGGGGCTAGAGCTGGCCGGACGTTTTCCGCCCCCCTGATCCTACCGAGGCGGACGAGGAGTCTGAACCGGCAAGGGGCGGCAGGAAGTTCCTCAGGTCCTGATTCTGCTGTAGCGGGCAACTGGGATGATTTCGGCTGAGAGGTTTTCCACTGATCCACCATCCCCAAGACAGACAAGACGGACTCTCGTACATTAAAGGGAGCTTGCAAGAGAGGAGCGGCCTGGCTTCGAGTCGTCTTGTAGTTCACACAACAAGAATCTAAAACAATCCTCCTTATCCAGCATGGTAGTGCAAACGCGGTCGGTCCGAGCCAGCATGGCATGGGCGTCGAAATTTTCTCGACGGGCCCGGTAGAGCTCAGACCGCAGCTCCTGTTGACGGGAGGTAGTTTCCTGCAGCTGCTGCTCCAGATCAGAGATTTGGCGGAGGGCTTGAGCGTGGGAGTCGCGCAGGTGGTTTCGGTTGCCCCGCACTTTATCCAACTCTTGGGACACCTGGCGGAGTCGGACACGAAGGTGTGAAAGTTCTCGGGACATGTCAGGGATCTCAACGGACTGCTGTATCAGCTGTTCCAGCTGTTGGACTGCGGAGCGACAAGGACATGGAGACTAAAAGCGACTGGGTTACAACACAAGAGGAGAAGAGGCACTTACGCTGAGGTTTTGATCTGTGAACCAACTCCTGATTGGCAGTCCGGAGGGACTCAACGACATCTTCCAGCATGCGGAGACGGTTTCGCTCTTCCGTCAGGATGGCGACTTGGCCCTCGAGATCGTTCACCTGTTTCTGAAGATCACTTGTTCCCGGAGAAGGTCTCCGAACGGCAGCTTCATCGGCCCGACGGCTGGCAGCGGCGAGTTGTCGGACCAAGTCAGTCTGGATGTGCTCCAAGCTATCCACTTGGGCGGTCAACGCCTCCAGCCTTTTCTCCATCCCCGCCGTGTCGGAGATGGAGGCGGATGGTGCGGCGGCTCGTTGTAGGGCGTCCGTAAGTTGACCCACAATTTCCCTGAGGCGGGTTACTTCGCCCTCCGCTTTTTGACGACTGAGTTTC
>MIQA02016658.1:0-20915 GCA_001887855.2 Sclerospora graminicola
CCGGATAAGCGGGCTGAGCAGACGGCAGTACTATGGAGGTTTGACGGCCGAGGCGCGGATGGCGGACGGCCAAGATGGCGGTCTGTTCGTAAGGATGGAGTGGAAGGAGCCCGGAAGAAGAGGATTGTTCTAGTGGAAAGAGTATGCACCGGGATCGTAGGAAGGGCTTCCAAGGGACTGCTAGCGTCGGCGGCCGAGGGGCGCGGATGGGTGGCTATCCGGCCGAGCCGGTCGGGTACCATGTACCATTCGGACTGGTACCATATGGGTTCAGTGTACCGGTCGGGTTGGTACCATTTGGGGTTAGTGTACCGGCCGGGTGGGTACCATTTGGGGTTGGTGTACCGGCCGTACCGGTACACAGAGTCGGAGTTAGCCGGGTTGCGTGGGTAAGATACATGACTGGTCAGGCGTGTTATTTGAGGTAGGTTACACAAAGGGAGTATTGGACATAGGATAAATCAGTATACGTTTCGCTTTCTTAGACACAAGTCGCTTTTATTGGTTCACGGCAGAGGGCTAACAAGGTCCCCTCTTGCTGTTATTGGTTTGCCCGGGGAAGGTTAAGTTAACCCACCGGAAGTCCCCTGACCGGGAGTCGCGGCGACTTCGTATACTCACCTCAAGTCGCCCGTGTTTTGAACACGGTATCAAGTATTGGGAAGTGGTGACATTTGGCCTTCTGTGGATACACATTTGGATTCGCCCTTCATTGTTATTGGTTTAGCTGGCCGATCGATTATTCTCGGTCCAGCCGGTACTATACAAACTTCAAGTGTCCTATTGGTTTAGCTGGCCGATCGACTATTCTCGGCCCAGCCGGCACTATACAAAGTTCAAGTATATTACCCAACGAGCTCCCCGGTGACGATTTCCGCCCAGGAGCTACCCCTAGTCCTACACTTCATCTCCCTATTGGACGGATTTACACTTTTCGCCCTAGGGTCCATCAAGAGAGCTAACCACCCAGTACTGACGGGTACACAAGGTGAGCTTTTAACATGCAACATTCGAGCAGTCGCGATCAAGCGGATGGAAGCGACCGATCCAGCCGGCCTCAAGCCGGATCGGATCATGACTCGGATGGACGGAGTACCCCCTCCGGTAGTCAGTCGTCTGGGACCCCCGTGGGTGTTCGCGTCTCAGGAAGATTTTCTGAGAGCGACTACACCACAATGGTGCGCGTGCCCGGATCTCTTGGTGACCCTGGATATCACCGCGAGTCCCTAGCGGGCGAAAGACCTAAACCTGTCAAATTTGTTGACGATGTTGTGTCGGGTGCATTGGGGGAAGGCATATCGCCCCCAATGCTGCTGAAGATGGAAGGATGCGATGGTCGCCTCGGATTGGGGGAGTTCGAGGTTGACATTAAAGAAGAAGTTACTCCCCTAGAGGCTCCGCCGGGGGCGGATTATGGTACTACCTACGGCAGTGCCGGCCGCTACACGGATGGAGCCGGATCGGACTATGGTGCAAGTCACCATAGTCCGAGGAAGGACGACCATGATCCTAACGAACGAATGCATATTTTGGATATAAAAGAAAAGATAAAGGAAGAAAAAACGGAAGTCGGATACGACCGGAGTGGGAAGCCGGCCGGATCGGGACCAAGTCGCGATCTGGCCCCCCTACCCCTAAAGAAACCGGATTGGCAAGAATTGGACTATTCGACTTACAAAGGCAAACCGCGATTCGAAGAGGAAGAAGAGAAGCAGGACGGCCTATCGACGGATGTCGACTTGGAGCGTGCTTTCCATCTTCACGAGTTGGGGCAATTCTTGCGGACGGACAAGGTACTAAAAATAACACGGCCGAAGATCATAGGCGGATTGAAAGGTCCCGTCTCTCCCCCAACTCTCTCAGACGGCCACGTGTCCCTCATTAGAGGACTATTCGACCAACTCAAACAAGCCGGCATCAACACCGGCGTGTTTGATCCGAACGAGTTGTTTGATCTGAAGATGGACAAGTTGAAGGAAGCGTCCAGCGCCCTGCACGACCACTTGGTACCGCTAGTGGGTTGCTCGCCGCCGTCGAAAAAGATGACAGCTACGACTGGAGTGGCGCCGTCCACGCCGCCGGCGACAAGCAAACCGGCCGGTATACACTCAGGCTCTTCGCAGTACGAGTCTGCCCCTTCGGAAGCGGACTCATCGGATTCATCGGTGGGTATCACTCGCATGACGCTTGGCCCAAGGGGAGCAGCGCGTGTGGCGACAGCCATGAGACTTGGAGGACGTGAGGATCCGGGTACGCCCGAGCGGAAGAACGCCGGCCAGTACAGCGTACAGGCCTGGCGGACAGCGACGGCGGATCCAGAACCGAAAGAGGAAGACGAAGACGCGGATGGACGGGTTAAGAAGGAATGCCAATCTGGCAGCCCGGCCGCCCCTCAAGTCGCCCCTCAAGCCGCCCCTCAAGTCGCCCCTCAAGTCGCTCCTCAGGTGCCGGATCACCTGCAAAACATGTTCTCGGCGATGATGGAGCGATACTTGGAAGAGCAACGTCGGCTGAGCGCCAGCCGCGGCAGTCCGAAGTCACCGGACCAGCCTGCTCGTCGTGGAACACAGGCCCCCGAACCAGTCCAGTACTATGCGAGGGAGCCGAGTGATGAAGATATGGAGTCGGTGCGGTCCAAGCAAAGTGAACCCCATGCCGCCCCGCCGAGCCGTCAGACAGGTCGCCGGACCGGACGTCGGCCAACGAACAGGAAGCTGTCTCTCAGCGACGTGGATATGGAATCCGTCAGGTCGGCCAAGTACCATTACGATCCGGATGATCTGGATCTGGGGATGTCCCGCCAAGCCCATATGGCTTCGGCCCAAGCGTTTGACGCGGATTCAGGAGCGATCACGAGGGTGCGAATGTCGGCCACGTCCGAGCTGAAAGACTTCACCGGACGCGACGCGGACATGGACCAGGCCCGAGGATGGTTGAGCAAGACGAAGTCGGCATTTCTCAGAGACCGAACGTCGGACTATGAGAAATGCCTGATCTTCGGGGATCTGATGAAGGGACCAGCGAAACACTGGATCCAACAGCTCAGCCGGGAAACCCGAGGAAATTGGAGGGGATTGGCCGGTGCGTTCGAGGAGCAATACTGCGGAGCTGGAATGTCAGCGGCGCGACAATATTTCCACTCCAAGAAGCGACCGGATGAGACCCCCCTGGAGTATCTCCATCGTTTGAATGTCGCTGGCATGAGAGCTGGTATTCCCGTTAAAGAAGATACCAGCCGGTCGGAAGCTGCCCGCGAACACGTGGAACTGTTCATCAGCACGTTGGACGATCGGGAGCTGGCAAACCAGCTGGCGTTACTGGGGGTGAAGAATACGACGGAGCTGGAAGTGACGTTGCGCACGTACCTAAGGGCGAAGAAGCAAGGCCCCAAGGCGGCAGTTGGAACCGGCCGTTTCAAGTCCCGATTTAACGCGGATCAAGGAGGCCGGCCGCCATCTACCAGGACGGCCCGAGCCGTCCGCATGGTCGCCCGAGAGTCAGACGCGACTAGCTCGGAAGAGGAGTATCAGCGATCTGGGGGCGAGTCTGAGGAGGAACAGTATCGGTACCTTTTCTCGGCAGAAGCCAGTCGGCCGTCCAGGCTACCAGCTGATTCTGGTCAGTCGAAGAGTTTTCCGGCTCGAGCTGACCAGGATTACCCTAAGCGCAAGTGTACCCACTGTGGGTCCATCAAGCATGACGACCGGAGCTGCTGGAAGCGGCTGACGTGCAAGAAGTGCGAGAGGAAAGGACACCCGGCGGAACACTGCCTGTTCACGTGTAAGGCTTGCGGAGAGGTGCATGAGGCGGGACTGTGCCCAATGGAAGAATTTTACAACCTGTTGAAGAAGTGGTACGTCCCGACCAAGCATGCTGGAATGTTGCCGCCCGGAGCGGAAAAGATGTTAAACTAGATCGCTCGCCAGGTTGGAATCTGGTTCGAGCCGAGCGGTCTAGTGTTAGTATCTATGCATATGTCGGTAAGGAAGATAATCAAGAAGCAAAGCAAAGGATAACCGACAATACATGTAAGTTTGACGATTACGTCACCCGGTCCCCGGCCGGTACGGCTGACCCCTTCCTGGTGAGCAGTATACGGACGGATGAGTATTCCCGGTCTGAAGTGCGAATGGAATTGAACTTGTTACCTGGCGAGTCGCGAGGTTATTGGAAGTATCACTCGCCGGATAAATGGTTCAAGCAGGCCAAGGCGGATGGAAAAATCAATAACCAGAAAGCGACCATGTTGTTCGATTCTGGCGCAGAAGTGTCTATCGTAGACACCACCTTTGCTCGTAAGGTGGGGTGTGAGATAGACGAGACGAAGCGGCAGGAATGTATAGGCATTGGAGAAAGTTCGTACATGACCCAAGGAAGGACAAGAGTCAAGATTACGTTAGCTGGGTCGTTGGTATATTACTTTACCGCCTGGGTAGGCAAGCTGGCCGGGCAGGATGCAATTTTGGGCATGGATTTTATGGTCCCGGCCGGTATACGGCTGGACTTATCGCATGGAACATTGACGTTGCCGGACGAGGTACAGATCCAGCTGGCCGGCCGGCGGCCCTTATATGGCGCCTACGTCCAGTTCCTCAAGCTAGGTCAGTTTGTAACGGTGCCAGTGGGAAAGGCGGTGGAAGTAATGTTACGGCCGCACGACCGACGGAGTAAGTTATGGCTGACAAGGGGCGAGTGCTGGGTACCATCTGTGGTTAAAGGGAGTGGACACCTCAACTTCATAAGCGTGACCAACATCTCTGAAAAACCCCTCACCTTGCTTGAAGATGTGATTATTGGAATGTGGCTGGCCGAGGATAAAGTGCCCCGCCGGCCGGTCTATGTCACTGTTGGCTCAAGACGCTATATCGAGTGGCAAAACCTGGCTTTTCAGGCAACCACCGATCTGGTCAGCGAAGAGGAAGAGTTAGAAGAGGACCAGACTCCGATGGTGGATAAGCCTGAGTACCGGACCCCTACTAAAATATTGACGCGGAACCGGCCGTCGCCGGATCCGGCTGAACGTATTGACCGAAGCTACGCCCCGATCGCGGAACTGGTTTTGCCCACTCGGAGGGAGACGGACGTACGACAGAGTCGGGAGAAAGGACCAAGCAGAGTTGCATATACGGTCAGCCCCGATGACGGTTGTGACGACCGAAGTGAATGCGGATCGGCCCAGCCGGCCGAGCAGAATTCGGAAATAGCCGAATGCGGATCGGCCCAGCCGGCCGAGCAGAATTCGGAAATAGCCGAATGCAGATTGCCCAGCCGGCCGAGCAGAATTCGGAAGCGGCCGAAGCCGATCAAGTCTGCATTCATGAAGGGGGCGAACTATATGTTGAAGGCATGGAAGAACAGATGGCGGTGCTACCTGAGGTGACCCCCTGCCCCCCAGCAGTCACTATCGACGATCTACAAGTGGGAGACCCGGATGTGAACACCCCGGAGGAGATCAGCAGATTGAAGGATATTATATGGAAAAGACGACATCTGTTGATTGGACCAGGGAACGCACTTCCTCCGGCTGCCCATGGGGCGGTTTGTGATATCGATGTGGGAGGTGCCAAGCCGGTAGCACAGAGATGCCGAAGAGTCGCCCCCCAATATCGGGAAAAGCTGTCAGAGCTCATCAAGGGTTTGCTAGCCACCAAGATAATTCAGCCGTCCACCTCGCCATGGGCTTCGCCCATCGTAATTATCATTAAGAAGAATGGGGTGGATATAAGGTTGTGCATCGATTACCGGCTGGTGAACCGGCTGACTAAGCTGATGATTTATCCGATGCCGCTGATAAACGACCTGCTGGAGGACTTGGATAAAGTTTTGTGGTATTGCTCATTGGACATGGCCAGTGGATTCTGGGTGGTCTCTATGACCGATCGTGCACGGGAGATCTCTGCATTCGTGACGCCTTTCGGGTTGTTCGAGTGGAACCGGATGCCGTTCGGTCTGAAGAATGCTCCGC
The DNA here is from genome assembly GCA_001887855.2 of Sclerospora graminicola. NCBI lineage: Eukaryota > Oomycota > Peronosporomycetes > Peronosporales > Peronosporaceae > Sclerospora > Sclerospora graminicola. Next base: position 5,966 of record MIQA02016658.1, read on the forward strand.
AGATTTATCAACGGTTGATAGATAACGCGCTGTACGGACACTTCAAGATCAAGGCGGATCAAGATCCGGCCCTGGTCGGGGATGTGTTTGCCGAAGGTGACCCGGACCCCGACCCAAAACCCTCAGTTTTGGGGCGGCGGTCTTACATTGATGACATTCTCGTTACGGCAACTACCTGGGATTTATTGTGTGACAAAGTGGAGAAACTGACGGTTACGTGTGAAAAGTGGAATCTTTCGATTAGTGTGGTTAAGAGTTTCTGGGGAAAGACTAAGGTAACCTATCTGGGTCATCAAGTGTCGATTGCCGGATTTGAGGCTAACCCGAAGGATTTGGAGTCCTTGAGTAATCTGCCTTTCCCGCGATCCCTAAAGGCTATGCAATCCTTTTTGGGCAGCCTGAATTATTACAGTCGGTTCATCGAGGATTTGCAGTCTATGCGGCGGTCTTGTATGAGTTGCGGGAGGTGGATTACCATAAGCTGAGAGAGCAGGATAGGCAAGCGGAGACGCGGGCCGGGCCGGCAATTTCAGCCAATGAGGAAGCGCCCTTTTCAGTTATTTCAGCCAATAGGGAAGCGCCCTTTTCGGATAGTTCAGCCAATGGGGAAGCGCCCTTGGCGAGTATTTCAGCCAATGAGGAAGCGCCCTTTTCGGATAGTTCAGCCAATGGGAAAGCGCCCTTGTCTGCCCAGACAAGCGACCGGCCGCCGGACCCCGGCGCGGCCGGCCCGGACGACCATATGACCCGAGCGATGGTGGCTTTTGGCATGCTAAAGGCGAAGATGGCGACCACACCGGTCCTGAAACATTTCGATGTTGATAAGACTCCGGTGGTCATCATCTACGCTAACAAGTGGGCCATCTCGGCCGCTCTCGTGCAAGATCATGATGGAGTGTACTGTCCCGTGACCTTCACCAGCCGGACCTTGAAAGTTAATGAAGTTAATTATGGGTTGGTGGATAAGGAAGTTCTGGCTCTATTACGGATCTTGGATGTGTGTTATACTATGCTGGTGTCTCGGCCTATCAAAGTACTATCCAGACGGTCGACCTTATCATGGCTCCTGACGGCGAATGGGATTGATGGCCGGCTGGGGAGATGGGCGGCTCTGTTGTCTCAGTGGTCCCTCGAAGTTATTAAGTGTACTAAAGGGGAAGAGGAAATACTGGGCACACTAGCGGCCAGCATTACCCCCAGGGCAGAACTGGAGGAAGCCCTGATAGCGATCGCACCTCGGAAGCAGCCTCGACAAACTATCGTGTTGCCGCCGCCAACCGTGGGACCCACGGAGGAACTAATGGTTTTGAGTTTCGATGGGTCGGCGAGTGTAAAGAAGGGGGTCGGAGCCTATAGTGCCATTTTGTGGAAGCTGCCCGAATGGAAGGCGATCGCGGCCGCCTCGGATTTCACGCCTGGCATCACGGTGAACGAAGCGGAGTATAGAGGACTGCTGCTTTCTCTAGATCTGTTAGCTGGCCGGACACAGGGGCGGATCATCATATGCGGTGACTCCAACCTAGTGATCCGACAAATCACCGGAGAGATAGATTGCAAGGCGCCGCGGCTGAGACTGTTAAATGATCGGGTTATGTCCGCCTTGCGGAGATGGCCGACGCACGAATTGCTGCACGTCAAACGAGACTGGAATAACAGCGCAGACCATCTGGCCACCTTGGCCATGCGAGATCAGACCGGACTCACCGTCTCGGATCCAGGATTGTTGGACGAATTGGCGGAGATGAACAAACTATCGGAGATAATCAAACCGGCCGCCAGCGACGAGGGTCCCGCGCCCGAATCCAGCCGGCCCCGGGAAAAAGAATATAACGACCGCGACTGGGAACAGGACGTCCACGCCCGATCAAACCAGGAAGTACCCTGCAGCAATAAAAGGTCCCTCTAGGCGGACCCCCGAGCAGGCCTGGCGAGGCTAACCACGGTTGGTAGTCAACAGTGAATGTTTGGAGTGGGAACGGAAAAGGAACGGATGGATATATTAAAGAAGGAAACTGAGAGAAATAGAAGAATTAAAGCAAGCCCGACTACTTATCCCCGTCGACGATTATACTTGCCTCGGAGCCGAGTCACGCGAAGCCCAGGGTGGTCGGAGGGCTGTGCGCGGTATTGATTGCGCCAAGGATCTTGCCGGTCGATGGCCGCCAAAGATTGAGAAAGAGAGGTGGTCTGATCCAACGCATCTAGGCCGGGATACCAAGTCCCTCCTTCTGCTGCACATCCACTCCGGCGGTTTGGCAGATGGAGCATGAACGGGAAGAGAAACAGGTCCAAGTCACATTCACCATCCCGGATACCCGCCATGATGAACGTGCACAGACGGACCCACGCTTCGGAAGCTCGCCCCCGACGATTCTTGCGGGCAAGGGAGTACCTGCGGAGTGACTCGTCCGCTCGCTTGTCCTCGGCCGAGATGTACAGGAAGTGGGTAGATTCCCAGATGGCCCAAGCGTGAGTCATGGTGAAATCATGAAGTCTCGCTTTGAAGTCCATGAACCATGGATAGGATGGAAGCCCCATATCCGGCATCTCGGTGTGCAAGATTTTCCAGGGCTCGGTCTCCATGAGTGTGTCAATGGCGCCCGACTTCATCAGGTTAGGGTCCCAAGCCTCTGACGGTGCCTTATAAAATCGTGGGAATAACCAGAGATGCGGACGGGACAGAGATTGAGCAAGTTGGGAACTGGAGATATCAGCCAGGCTGGTATTGCCCAGTTGCTCGACTGCCCAAGGCAATATGGCAGACCGATCCGCCCCACTGGGAAAACGCCCTTCCGATAACCATAGAAGCGGAATTTTGGGAAAAGAGGGCGCAAGAGTAAGAGTACTCCTCCGGACTCTAGACTTGGCGGCCGGTCGCTGAGGTCGGCGTGTGGTACGCGACCCGGCCGAGGTTGAGCGTCGTTGTCTGGCCGAAGACTGGGGAAGAGGTTCCTCTGAGTCACCCAGGTCGGGAGAGGTCAACCACTGATCCGGAATGTCATCGTCGTTGTCCTCCACTTTCTCCTCAGCCACTTTGTCGGAACTCGAGTTACGCGCGACCGGAGCGGCCGGGGCGTCGGCAATGCTGGGAGGCAAGGATGGGTCAGACGGGTCATGCTCCCCGGAACCAAATCCCGCCGGCGGCGGAGTCTGCAGATCTATGATTTGATCGGATCCCACTGGACTCGTCGTCCGCTTACCGGAGCGGGAAGGGCGGCGACGGGTATCCGAGCGAGAACGGAGTAATGCCACGTTGACTTGCTGATTCTCGTAATCCTCGTCTTCTTCGTCATCGTCATAGATAACCGAAGGAGAGGATGGTCCCGAGTCCGAAGAAGAAGGAGGGGGCGCGACCGCCGGCTCAGAAGAGGGCGCGGCCGCTGACTCAGAAGGGGGCGCGACCGCCGACTCAGAAGAGGGCGAGGCCGCTGACTCAGAAGAGGGCGCGGCCGCTGACTGAGAAGAGGGCGCGACCGCTGACTCAGAAGAGGGCGCGACCGCCGACTCAGAAGAGGGCGCGGCCGCTTCTGACTCCGAGTCCTCTTCAGAGTTGGAACTAGGAGTGAGACCGGTTCTACCGGGAGTGTATTGAGGGGATGGAAGAGGGGACCGCTCCGCGAACAGGCTGTCCTCGCTCTCCGACCCGGGCTCTTCCCCGCCGCCCGACTTGTCTGGAGAACATTGGCGCGAGGGTGGGGATTCGCTCTGCTTCCTCTTCTTAGGCGGACTGGCATCAGCCAAAAAGGGGCTGGAGCCGGCCGGACGTTTTTGCCCCTGCGATCCTGCCGGGGCGGACGAAGAGTTGGGACTGGCAAGGGGCGAGTCGGAGACGGCGGGAGGTTCCTCAGGTTCCGACCCCGCTGCGGCAGGCAACGGAGTTGGGTTCGGCGGAGAGGTCTTCCACTGACCCACCATTCCCAAGACAGACAAGACGGATTCCCGTACTTCGGGAGGATCTCGAAAAAGGGGAGCGGCTTGGCTCTGAGTTGCCTCGAGCTGGTTTTGGAGTCCACACAATAAGGACCTTAAACGATCCTCTTTATCCAGCATGGCATGACAAACACGGTCCGCCCGAGCCAGTATGGTATGGGCGTCGGAATTCTCCTGGCGGGCCCGGTACAGCTCAGAACGCAGCTCCTGTTGCCGAGAAGTGGCTTCTTGCAATTGCCGCTCCAGATCCGTGATTTGGCGAAGGGCCTGGGCGTGGGAGTCGCGCAGGTGGTCGCGGCTGTCCCGCGCATTATCCAGGTCTTGGGACACCTGGCAGAGCCGGGTACGAAGATGCGTAAGCTCCCGAGACATGTCCGGAATTTTGGCAGATTGCTCTTTCAGCTCTTCTAACTGTTGAACTGCGGAGTGACAAGAAGATGAAAACTGTAAGCAACTGGGCCATCGCGTAAGAAGAGACGAGGCACTCACGCTGAAGCTTAGATCGTTGGACCAGTTCCTGATTGGCAGACCGGAGAGGTTCAACGACGTCTTCCAACATGCGGAGGCGGTTACGCTCCCCTGTCAGGATGGTGACTTGGCTCTTGAGATCGGCCACTTGCTTCCGGAGATCGATTACTTCCGGAGATGGGCCCCGAGCGGCGGCTTCGTCAGCCCGGCGGTTGGCAGCGGCAAGTTGCCGAACCAAGTCGGCCTGGATCTGCTCCAAGTCATCCACCTGGGCGGTCAACATGTCTAGCCTCTTTTCCATCCCCGCTTTCTCGGAGATCGGGGCGGATGGCGCGGCCGCTCGTTGTAGAGCGTCCGTGAGTTGACCTACAATGGCCCTGAGGCGGGTCACCTCATCCTCCGCTGCTTTACGACCAAGTTTCAGTTCGGCGACCCGGAGGTTCAGGCGATCCAACATCGCGGAAGAAGTGTTGAAGCTCCGAAACAGAGACTAATAGTTGTCCTGACAGGATCGAAGCTCCTCCCGAAGGGAAGAGACGACGGCCTTCAGGTTGTCCCGTTCGCCGCAGGCTTGGCCGTGAACGCGGAGCGCGGCCTCGGCGTCAGCGGACGACAGCACCAGATCGGGAGTGCGAGATGATTTCGGCGGTTGTGCAACCTCCACTCCGCTGGCAGGCGAGTCATCGTCCACGAGAACAAGACGGCAGACGTTGGCTTTGTCGATTTGCAAGACTGGTGATTAATCAAGACAATGTCAGTATTGGTGGACATGCAGGCTAGCCAGTGTGGAGACCGACGGAGTCCATGGAGATGTTGTAAAGTGGTGGGATGACGTACCAAAGCGAGGCATGGATGAGCGGTATCGGGTCAAGTAAGTTCGAGTGAGATCGTGCCCCGACCGTTGTGCGGCCGTGTCGCGACTCAGGGGCGGCTGTGGTGAAGTGACTTATAAAATAATGTAAGGCACTTTCCAAAGGGCGCATCCTGATTGGTGGAAATGAGGGCCAAGGGTGTAGGCGCCGGATGGTCGCCGCCGATGAGGTCTACCAGCGGCCAGGTGGCGCCTGGCTGGAAACCAAGTCGGCAGACCTGACAAGGGGCGAGGATAGTCGGATAAGCGAGCTGAGCAGACGGAAGGACTATGGAGGTTGGACGGCCGAGGCGCGGATGGCGGACGGCCAAGATGGCGGACTGTTCGTAAGGATGGGGTGGAAGGAGCCCGGAAGAGGAGGATTGTTCTAGTGGAAAGAGTATGCACCGGGATCGTATGAAGGGCTGCCAAGGGACTGCTAGCGTCAGCGGCCGAGGGGCGCGGATGGGTGGCTATCCAGCCGAGCCGGTCGGGTACCATGTACCATTCGGACTGGTACCATATGGGTTCAGTGTACCGGCCGGGTTGGTACCATTTGGGGTTGGTGTACCGGCCGGGTTGGTACCATTTGGGGTTGGTGTACCGGCCGTACCGGTACACAGAGTCGGAGTTAGCCGGGTTGCGTGGGTAAGATACATGACTGGTCAGGCGTGTTACTTGAGGTAGGTTACACAAAGGGAGTATTGGACATAGGATAAATCAGTATACGTTTCGCTTTCTTAGACACAAGTCACTTTATTGGTTCACGGCAGAGGGCTAACAAGGTCCCCTCTTGCTGTTATTGGTTTGCCCGGGGAAGGTTAAGTTAACCCACCGGAAGTCCCCTGACCGGGAGTCGCGGCGACTTCGTATACTCACCTCAAGTCGCCCGTGTTTTGAACACGGTATCAAGTATTGGGAAGTGGTGACATTTGGCCATCTGTGGATACACATTTGGACTCGCCCTTCATTGTTATTGGTTTAGCTGGCCGATCGATTATTCTCGGTCCAGCCGGTACTATACAAACTTCAAGTGTCCTATTGGTTTAGCTGGCCGATCGACTATTCTCGGCCCAGCCGGCACTATACAAAGTTCAAGTATATTACCCAACGAGCTCCCCGGTGACGATTTCCGCCCAGGAGCTACCCTAGTCCTACACTTCATCTCCCTATTGGACGGATTTACACTTTTCGCCCTAGGGTCCATCAAGAGAGCTAACCACCCAGTACTGACGGGTACACAAGGTGAGCTTTTAACATGCAACATTCGAGCAGTCGCGATCAAGCGGATGGAAGCGACCGATCCAGCCGGCCTCAAGCCGGATCGGATCATGACTCGGATGGACGGAGTACCCCCTCCGGTAGTCAGTCGTCTGGGACCCCCGTGGGTGTTCGCGTCTCAGGAAGATTTCTGAGAGCGACTACACCACAAAACCAAGAGAGTACATCAATATTAACTCTCCAGCCAAAATATTCCTAACATGCAAGAAAAGTCACTCAGTATAGCACCACCTCCGGGACTCACATATCCAAGTGCAGAAACGGCTGAAGCCGCAATCCTCGACTGGACCAAGCGACATGGGTTTAACGTGAAGCGGCAAGATCGGAAGGTCGTTAATGGAGTCGTCATTATGGGATTCTTTGCGTGTGACCGTCATGGTCGCATGCAGAATAACCATCACCGGGGTGGAGAGCACCGCAATCGTGGTATGCGAGGAAGCAAGGGTAGCCGCTGCCCAATGCGTATAAAACTTGTGAAGGTTGACGACCAATGGATGATTAGGCATACACGGGACGGAAGTACATTGCATAACCATAGACCAAGCGATGACCCACTCGTTCCTGTATCGCATCGCCAACGGGCTGCTTCAAGTGGGGAGAGTTGTTCCGTACCATTATCTACTGATTTTGCTGCTACGATGGCGTCGGCTGGAGTTTCACCGGCTCATGTTCACGCTGCAATACGCCTCACGAACCCTGACTCAATGTTTATACCAAAAGACTATGCGAATAAGAAAAGCCGAGATCGAATTCTCGTATCGACCCAAACACCACCTGAAGCTTTGTTTGCTCTACTCACTACTCATGCTTTTTGTACAAGTACGATATTGACCGGACAGCCCATCAGCTCCGTTACCTCTTCGGGTCGCATCCTAGTATTGCGACGCGGTATCAAGATTGGAGTGAGGTGCTCATAGTGGACTCCACACACAAGACAAACAACTATCGTATGCCTTTGTTCAACATGGTGGTGGTGAAAGGGCTCAACACGATCCTACCCGTCGCTCAGTGCTGGCTCCCCGGGAAAGCCGAGCCCGATTACACCTGGGTATTTAATACTTTAAAGGAGATGCAAGCATACAGACAGGTTGTCCCACCGCGCGTCATCGTCACCGATTGTGACTTGGCATGCATGAACGCTTCGGACACAGTTTTTCCCAATGCAAACAAGTTCGTGTGCCGCTGGCACATGAACAAAAACGTGCTGGCGAAAGCCCGCAGGGTGCTTGGACAAGTGAAGGTTGAGAACCCGGGACCGTTTGACGCAAAGTACCGAAACTCCGAGGCTCCGGATGAGTTCATGAAACAATTTTATGAGACTACAACTGCGGAGTCTAGTTAAGCCTTTGAGATGCACTGTGCGGCACTCCGTTCGCGAAGTGCAACAATGGCAGCCTATTTTGACCGTCATTGATGGCGCTAGAAAACGAAGCTTGAACGCTGCTGGACCGATGCTTTCGGTCATTACGGCCACATTGACCCTTCAACTGTGGAAGGGACCCACGCAAAAATGAAGCGATGGCTGCACAACTCAAGAGGCGATCTGCCCACGGTATTTCAGCAGCTCCTTCCATGGTGGCTCACAACTATCGAAAGTTTAGATTTTAAGGTCGCGCGCCAAAAGGTTTTCGCCCCGCATATTCTACAAGGCACTATATACACAGCCGTTGTTCGCATAATCACACCATACGCACTCACAGAGACCGCCAAGCTTCTAACGCAAGCAGTAAAGCTTTAATCCGCTCAAAGGTTATTCTCTGGCCGCTTTCAGCTGTGCACGGTCGCACATGCGTTCACGAGCTGGCCAGAATTGTAACTGAAGGCGCAATAATTCGGCCGGATAATTATGCCCGGCATTGATGGCTTGACCCTTCCAATAATAACCCTTCTCTGCGTTTGCTGGAGCCAGCTTATGTCGGGTCAAACGGTTTACAGGGTACTGTACGATACGTACAGTCCTATGGCATTAACAGCACACGTCGTGAGTCAACCTATGCGGAACGAGTCGACCTAAATTACAGAGAAACAACCGGTCCGCTGCCCCCACTTATACCGACCTGATGATGAATATGAAAATGCCTATGACGAAGTATTAATTCCTGCACGCTCTTGGGGATATGTAGATCGTCAGTATCGGTAATTTTATAAGTGACGCCTTTATTCTTTTTTGATATTGTTCTGGTGCTTACAGTGCTTCGTATGACTTTTGATGCTTTTGTAATTGTATATTCGCGTCGTCGTAGCGTTTTGTTTTGCATCAGATTCATATAATTCCCCTCCTTCCCCATTAACCACATCTGGCTCTAGACTGACCCGGCACGAAATAACCTGTACCCCATACCAGAACTTTCTTCCAGTTGGTCGCCTCGGGGGATTATAGGCGATTGTCGCTATGGACAACCAACCCCTGATTGTGCCTGAAAGGGTTCGGTAGTTTGGGTCGACCCCCCACAAAATGCGAGTTTTCGTCGAGCCGCTGTGGTCTCTGAAGGAAAAATAGAAGACTGCTTCAGACGCGGTGGGGAACAAAAGTACATTCCCACATTGAAGCGTCACATTGACTACAGCACTCTTGACTGTTCGAAATACCCGTCTCATGTTGAAATAGCGAATTGTCCGTGGGGAGCCACGTCCGCTAATCCCACTGAGTTGTGTGTCACCCGTGGCAACACATCCTGTAACTTCGAGGCGCTTGTTGTGTCGTTGCGATGGCGGTCAATTCCATTGCATATAGCGCAACTGCTTCTGTGCTTGGAAGATTGCAATCGCGTCTGGATTTTACATGGTCCAGTTCCAACTGATGAAACTGTTCGCCAACATCCACTTTACATCTCCTTCTCTTTCGTCCCTGCCCTCTTTTCCTCATACAAGGCCTCAAATTCCCGCACCACTTGGCGTTAAACGAGCTCCACCGTCCGTAGCGTAAACTCGAGCTCAGCTTAGGCGTCTTTCAGCGAAAGAGCGCGTGATGGGCCCGTTTCGCTTCGCGCTCGGCCGTTAAAAGGAGAAATTCCTCTTCATCGACTATTTCGGGCGCCTGGGGTCGCCGCGATCCACGTGCTAGGCGTCTAATTGGTGTCGAATTGTATCGATCTGTGCTCGTTCTTTTCACGAATGTCTATATCGTCAACACTTTCGTCTCTATCTTTAGACGCAGGGGAAAACCCCTCTTCATGGTTTTGCCATTCTTCGTTTTTTACTACAGGGACGAACGGTAGACGGACTCCGTCGTATCGAACTCTTTCGGGCGCCCGAGCGTGTTTTAACCGCCCTATCTCCATCATTAAAGGGCGTATGGTATCAGACGCCACCCCATGAGCAAACCCGGCGACAGGTTCATCTTTTCCGACCTCCATTTCGTCATCACCATGTGGACCTTCATTTAAAACCTCGGAAGCAGCACCTTGATTCCTTAAAGTTAGAGAAGCAATTGTTTGAACATTTAGTGTCAAGCTTGTGCTTTCTCTTTCCGATGCGCTGGGTGTATCTATCGAGGCAACTTGGGCGTGTTTTTTTCGGTCAGCGAAGGCATCGTGAAGATTCACTTCGTGCTTGAATTCCCGAATATGTTCGTATTTTCCTATTTCACCCCATACACATTCAAATATGAGCGTATTCGAGTTGCCTCCAAGTGAATCTTAAAGTACATTGATCAGTTTCGTTTGACGATAGGGAATATGACGGGGCTCTTTCGAGCCTAAAGCGACAATACATTGCTCGAACTCTGGTTAATATACATGGATTCTTTCTTGATTGTTGACGAATTGGCACTCAATGATTAGTCACTATCGAGTGTTTTCTTCAGCCGTACACTCCCTATCAGATCCACGAGATGCAACGATAATGGGCTCCAACGCGTGACATTTTTGCAATGCGGAGGGTAAAATACAGTGAGAGCGATTCGATTTTTTATTCAGTTTATGCTCAGCGATTTTACGTACCAATTCGCCACGAAATAATTGACTTAGTACATCCTGTTTATTAAACCCGGCCTCTCTTTGTCCCACCGTATGGTTGCGGGTCACTGATTTGCGGGCTCCGTAGACTTTCCCATTATTCCGGTTTTACAATCAAGATGAGTTTGGTTACACGCGCTAACGACAGTACATCAAGTATTCAAGCATTTGGATTATTGATATGTGCTCAACGTTATTAAAACTAGTCCCGATTTTGTCAAGTAGACCCCCTAACAAGCCAAGTTAGGAGGATCTGGACTACCCCGCGAAGAGTACTTAAGTACCAAGCCTAATTAATGAACCCGACGGGCACCAGCCCAGAGGTGGAAACTGTGCCCCCGGATAAGGATCCGGGGGGAGAGATGAATCTCAGTAACGCACAAGCAGACAATAACGAGCTAGTGATAGATGAGATAGTGCAGGAATCGCAAATAAGCGAAGGGGAGGTGCTTGAAATGTCGTGCGATCAGGTAAATACCGTGTCGGAACACGATAGTAGTGAGAACGCGAGCAGAGGGGAGCCGGATATGGATAACCCCATGCCGGAACAACACACAGAATTAGCACCAAGTACTGAGTCGGATGTTAAGATGGAACAGTCCGCGGATGAAGGGGAAACACCGCCAGAGGCAGGGCTGCAAAGTATTAACACGAGTTCTGAGGAGAAGGAACACGAGGCAAAGCAGCCAGGACTACTACAAGGTATGCAACCAACGGGGTAAAAAGTCGCTCAAATACACCCGATGAGTTGGCAGCGGCGTTGAAACAGGTGCTAGCTGATGCCTCACAGCGGAAACCAAGACAACAAACGTGGCTAGACCTAACCCAGGAGTTGTTCAAAGCGGTATATAAACACCCGAAGAAGAGAGAAGGAGGTAGTGGAAAGAAATCAGATAAGTGGCCTATACTATCGAAGGTTGAACAAGAACGACTAATCGATTTATTCGAGCTACTTGTAGTGACACACCAGCTGAACTGGCTCGTGTGGAAGCAGAAGGCAGTGGATGCGTGTTTCATAGCACGGAAATCCAACCAACCCCTGGAGACAACACTATCGAAACTGATCGGCACGTGCCAAGTGGAGGTAGCAGTGAAAGGGCAAAATGTACTGCAAGGTTGGCTGTCCAAGGTAACAGGAGACGTTAAGAAACCAAAGCTCGAAAAGATAAGTCAAGGGGATTTTAAGTTTAATCCTAACGTGTATTCAAAAGATCAGGTGGAAGCTTTAATAAGAGTGTGCAGGAAAGAGTGGCAGGGTCGGAAGGGCAAAAACTTTAGAGACGGCAGTGCAGAAGAGTGGATGATTGTACAAGGCCTTGCGGAAGGTACAATATTAACGCGCACCCTACCTCAGTTTTGCGTCAAATAATGACGTCGGAAGATCGGCTACGACTTATGATTACAATCAGAGTGCAAGTTGAAGGGTGTCTAACAATGGATATGACAGGGGAAGGGCGCATAAAAAAGGCGTTCCAAAGCACAAAAAGCATCCAAGAAAGCATTGCGACAGCAGCGACAGCGAGGGGTTTGGAAAACAAACGATTATGGGAAATGTTAGCGGAAGTTAAAGCGATTCGTTATTCTCCGTCCCAGCATAGTTTGGCATTTGCATTCCTGACGAGAGCAGTAGCGAAGCGTTTCGCTGATATACAAGTACCGTATCACAAGTCAGTTCACAGGCTATGGAACGTGCATGTACAGGAGCCAACAGACAAACCGATCTGGGATCGTCAGGAGCTTGGAGGAAGTAATAGTGGTGGGTTTAACTCGGACTACGCAATCACGGTGCGCAACATCACAAGTAATATCGATATCATGAAGTTTCACGGATTCTTGAAATCGAACATTCCACTGGAATTCTTTTTTGAAGAGTTGGATCAGGGGGGCCCGTTGTCTGCGACTTCACTGGACTGGAGTATAGTGGTAGAAGCAGGAGGTTGTCCGAAGGCTTTAAAGGAGGTACGTCGAATCATATGGTGTGGGTCGACATTAACTCTTGAACACCCAAGTTCACGAGGGAATAGGCACTGTCTGCGGTGTGGTGAGACCGGACACCAAATTAGGGGCTGTACCATGACGCAGCACAAATTAGTCACGGAACACTGCATTGTGGTGACGGTAGAGGAGGTTGAGGCACTGGAAGTGCCAGAGCCGACTTTCACCAGTATGGATGCTTTACGGACAGAGGTGCGTACTAATTGTATAGCACATGATGAGAAACGGGGCAAGAAAAGCAGCACCGACAAGGAACAATGTATCGACCAAAAGGAGACAGAGGCTAACGAGCCGAAAACCGGGGAGACCCCGGTGCGAGATGAGGAGGAGCCAGTCCAAGCAAAATCTGGAAATGTCAAGAGCGTCCAAGACGGGAAGGCTCAAAGTTCGAGTTCGAATGAATGGACCACAGTCTCGCGGGCTACAAAAGGACCACAAAAGAGAAAAGAAGGGGAAACCATAGGTATGCATATGCGAAATAATCTGAGTCAGGAAAAAAAAAGCCGCAGCAAAAGAGGCAATTGAAGTAGGTAAGGTAGATGAAACGGTAAGTAGGAATAATCAACTTCACTCCAAGGACGTGAATGAGGTCGAGAAGAGCAAAGATGACGAAACTGAGGACCAACCAGAGAAAGAGCCTTTAAGTACGGATGGACCAATACGGCCACAACAGCCAGAACACACTGGAAAATCCAAGCAAGGAAGATCGACGCCGAGAGATAGACAACGCGAAAATACGCAACTACTCATCGAGGAGGCACAAACGAAGAAGCGATTGGCGGAAATTCAACAAGTAATTACCGCAAAGGAAGGAGCAGTAGACCTGTTCCCATGGAAACAGTACCAACCAGAGCCTGAAACGGAATTGGCCTTGACGGATGCCTTAATAGCGATGGGATTACAGAGTGTCCCAACGCCGCCAACAGGTAATTGCCAGGTATATGGAATAGTACAAGCACTATACAACTCTGCAATGGTACAATGGCCGGAGCAACTGGAATCAGCAGCGAGAGCGTTAAAAAAGGGGTGCACGGCGAGAGGGTTGATGGACTTTGCGCAGAAATTCCCGGCCGGGCTCAGGAAGCAGACGTTGCGGAGTTTAGGTAGGGGATATGACCGAATTTCGGCGAAACAGTCGGAGATCGCGTTCAAGGAATACCTAGAGGAATTCGCGGCGAGCTCATCAGGATTAGATGACACGGTAAGTAGGACGGCTTGGGGAAGTAATGATACTTTGTCATGTATAGGCACGCTCTTACAACGTGAAATCATAGTCCTAAGTCGGGACCCAACCAATCAAAAAGTTGGAGCCATTCGGTATATTCCAGAAACTCGAGTGCACCAACGGAAACAGTATGCGACGTGTGGTGAATTTCCTATCACCCTAAGCAGTTGCGTCCAAATAGTGCGAACAAAAAAGGAAGCGGCCACAATAGATGAGGCTGATCTACCACTGATGCTTCATTATGAAAATGAACACTACCATGCTTACATTCACGGATGGAGGGGGAGTCCGCCACACAAGGATGAAACGAGGGCGTCCCAAGATGTGGAGATGGTAGATGACGAACAAGGGGAAGACAATAAAAGGGAGGACGAAAGAGCATTGGTTGTAGTGGAGGACGAGAAGGGCCAGTTGGCAGAAGGGGACACGGATGAAAGGCACAGACACGATGCGTATAAAGAAGTAAGATATGTCTACCACGCGCAGGTAGACAGATTGTTCGGGATTGGCGGGAAGATGGCACGATCCCTGATTAGGTTTATCGTGGATACGGTGTCATACCTACCGATAGACGATCAACGCCGGTTACTACAAGTAGACCTAACAGACACAGCAGAGAGAAATTTCTTAGCGGACACGCTGGCAGTGGACCAACAGGTACTGTTAAATTGGTTTAATTTTACAAATAATGTCCTAATGCTAGAAGGAGGTTCGGCGTCTGGAGACGAAGAGATGTATACTTCAAGTCAAGACTCGGAATATTTGCCACCAGGACGGCATCAACACGGAATTAAAGCTCTAACTAATGGGGAAGGGGCTGGGCACGGTGCACAGGAAGAACGGATTACAGATGCAGAGAAGGAACGGCCGCTCAAGAAGAGAGCTCTAACTGAATCCTATGAGCAAGAAATCACCCAGACGGTTGGGGCAGATACACCGGTGGCAAGGGAGCTAATTGATGACTTCATGGGAGCTGACGATGGCGACGGCAGGACAGTTGAGGCAGCATCGGCGAAATCCTGGGCGAAAGTGTGGAACTCAATGGCGTCTATTTGGGAGAGCAAACATGGGGGCACGTTTCCTAAAGTGGATGCATCGCCATTGACCTGGATACGTGCAGTTCAAACAGATGGAGCTGCCATCATTCAACTGTTATCAACCTTTTCGCATCCCTACAAGTTACTGGAAAGGTTTGATGACGATACACTTGTGGAAATTACTAAGCCATGGTATAGGGAATGCTGG